>CACSLK010027840.1:1621002-1641026 GCA_902706635.1 Striga hermonthica | reverse complement strand
CAAGTGGAACCACCCTTCAAATTCAATAATGCAAAACAAAATAAATTTAATGGATATGGCCAATTCATGTCATGGATGATTAGCAAAAAAAGTGTTTATAAATAGTATTTTTCTCCAAAACAAACAAGAAAATTCTTACATAAATTATTAAAAACCTAAAACCAAACAAGTAGATGCATTGCATCCACACCAATAGGAAGACACATACATCTTGAAAATGGGGCCAAGAGGATGCCTTAAGAAAGAAAATAATACAAATGGGTGCTTCTCACACATAGCACCACTTCAATTCTTAACATGATGACCCTAAGGGCTCAGCTCTTAGTGGCCTTGATTTACACACAAACACTTTCGAAGATGTCCATAGGGGTAGTGCAATCAACCTCTAGGGGCCCTTAATTTGCACACAAACACGTGTTTCTCTGTAAATCAAGGGTCCCTAGGGACTGACTGCAGGGCCCCTATAGACGGGAGAACATCGAATTAGCCGATGATAAGAACTTATCAACCTTTTGAAGGTCACTTTTGCTATCACAGCTATTTTTTTTTCTAAAAAGGAAAAAAAAGAAAGAATCTCTTTTAACCAATTCTTGGTTTTGTTCTTTGGATCTTATTCATGCACAAATGAGAGAGGGCCAAAGGGCTTGTATTATTATGTGACCCAACTCACTAACCAAATTGGTTAATACATCAGGTGACAAAGAAAAATGAGACATTTTTGGACAAGTTCAAGGGCTCAAGGTTGAATGCAAGTAGCTTACGTTGTTCAAATATTGTGACTTAATTAGGCAAGTATTACTTGAAACAGTTAAATTAATGTAAATTTGTTGAAATTTATATTGGAAGGTGTTATGCTGGCCAAGGATTAATATGTTTACCACGTGGTATTTCATATTTAGCACTTGATCTAATTACTTTGTAACACAATGGGTCGAAATCAAATGTATCATGTATGTGTCAGTTTGAAACATGAATTAGGGTGAAGTGTAAAAAAATAAGTTGATTTTTTCTATTTTGTGGGCTAAAATTAAAAAATGGTCCTATAATTTGAGAAAGGTTTAATTTTTCGCCTCGTCAATGATCACTTTCAAACTAAGTTCAATAATTTGACAGTTTAATCGGTTTTGGTCTTTTTTATCCGTATCCTGGATAAAAACGTGATGTGACGTAACAATCATCCTGATTCCGACGACTACATGATGGACTCTGGCGACCAATAAGTGAAAGAAGCTGTATCTAACCTGGAACCGAAGCACAGTAGAAGGAACTAAATCCATTCCACTCAACAGGATATCTTAAATCTCGCATTGGGTTTATTTGATTTTATTATATTTTTGTTTTAATTTTTTTGTTTCCACGTTAGCAGTGATACGGGGACAATTATTTTCAATTGACAGTGACCTGCTATTTTTTTTTTCCACTGAGCATCATTGAAATTGGTAAAAGAAAACGAAGCCTAATCTTTACGCAATGTCAGATAAAAAAATTGTCATGTCACGCCATCACGTTTTTATCCAGAGTACGGGTAAAAAGAGATCAAAATTGATTAAATTGTCAAATTATTGGACCTAGCTTGAAAGTGGTCAATAATAGGGTGAAAATTGGACTTTGGCTAAATTATATGAGTATTTTTTTTTTCAATACAGACATAATTCATTTTTATTAATTATATGAAAACATGAATATTTTTTTATATGGACATTTATTTAATATTCCTATATATAATTCATGAACGTATTGAGCTTAAGTGGCAGGCTTGCACGGTTTGGGATATTCAATTCATTTGACTAGGATAAATTTTAATTTATTTTCAATTCAAAAATAACTAGGCCTGGAATATCTATAATATACTATATATTTATGATTATTTTTAAGAGCATTAATTATGTTTTAACATCATTTTTTATTGTAGATGTGATTTATAAAACATCATTTTTTCCCAATCTTTCTTTTAAAATTACAAAAAGTTACTAACTTAAATTATAAATACGTTTAAAATTTAATATTTTTTTACTTATTATCGTTTTTCTATATTTTATTTCATTCCTGCAATGATATGTAATAAACTAATTAATTTATTTATTTTGATAAATTTAATCGACAAAAAAACATTCACCACCACTTACAGCGCATGTGCACTTTACCGGGAATAAAAAAAAAAAGAGTTATAATTTACTTACATAGGGAAACTTCATTATCATAACTATTTTACCTGACAAGGTGGAATGTTCCTCCCTGTATTGTAAAGACCATATATCAATATCATTCATTATTTTTGAAACTGCATATCATTTGAAACCACAAAAAAGAGTTGACAGGTCAATTTATATTCATTATATAGCTACTTTGAGAACAGAATTTTCCAAATTTATATAAAATTATAATACTAAATGATAGGCCATTTTATTTTATTTTTGCCATGAATATGATGACAAGCAAGAAAAAAGGCATATTATATATAATAAGGGATAATGCAAGACACATAACATCATTCACAAGGAGTTGCCACCAATTTTGTGTGTGATCCACATCAGTCCCATGTGAATTAATCAAAATCCACAAAAGACAATGCTAATTACTCAGAGGTCATTATATTAGAACAGTGGTTGTAACTTGTCTGTTCTCATATATTATTACACAGAAAAAGGTTATATACGCATAGTATACGGTCTAAATTTATGCGTAGACATGTGGTGTTAGAGTCGACCATTGAATCTCGGAAGGAAATTTGACCTAATAACATACACAAACCGTGTAGTCCATTTGTCAGTTCGTAGTTAGGAAGTAAGTTGGCCGCTGATAGAAGGATCAAACACGATAAACATCATGGTTCTGAGAGAATTAGAAATCATACACTCATAAAAAAATCATCGAACAAACCAAATAACATCAATCATCAACTCATAAAAAATCAGACACCAACGAAAAATATGAGCAGACAATTAAGGGTAGCCAAAACAAATTTCTAAAATTTTCAGCTCTGAACAAAAGCAATATTTTTTTTACCTAAAACTGAAAACTTCATCTTCAAAGCAATATTTTCTCCCCTTTGATGTGTAATAATAAAAGAGATCACTCCTACCACACTAAAAAGAATTGAAAAGAACATGATGATGAACAAATAAACCATATGGACCGAGCCCTCCCTCTCATCCAAGGCTCAGACGATACCAATCGAGTAAGGAGGTTCCCTAAGAACTCGGCTTGTATAATTTCTCCACCATCTTCCTGTACTCTGCAGTTTAGACAAGAAACTACATTCAGTCGCAAAATTCTTCCAGAGAAAATTCAGTCACAACAATTAATAAATGCTCGAGTATCAACTCATACACACCTTCTTGATTGCTCCAAAGTGATGCTGCCTGTGTGTTGAGTGGTGAATCGATATTCGGCTCTACATAACCCATACAAATACTAGCATCAGAATTCAAATCAGATAAACTTAGTTCAAGCAGTCTCCATTAATGCAAATGGTAAAATAAGCATCATTGCACAGTATTACCTCCTAGCAAACTCTGAATAGATAGCAACATTGTCCTCACATCATAAGCAGATGACCATTTATCCTGTCAAAACCTCAAACCTAAACCTTTCAGTACATTATTGAAGGCAGAATATATTATGCTGCGCAAGCATTATAGAAAGTAAGTAAATGTGACCTGCAATATGTCCAGGCATATATTCCCGTAAACATCAACGTTCGGGTGGAAGCAAGCTGTCTCAAACTTAACCTTTGGAGGCTTAAAAGGATAGTCTGATGGGAATGAAAGAGAGAGTTTGTATTCAGTTCCTTCAAAGACGGTATCTTTACTGCCATGGATGGTTCCTTTCCAACAGAATATGTTGTCCTCTTCAGGGAAAGCCGAGATTCCAGAATCTCCACCCATCTGTGGATTTTCATAGGAAAAATCGAAAACTATACTCAGCCAATGACAACTAATTATGTATTAATTTGTAGAAAGTATGGAAGATTGTATATAGTTCTCACCATTAAGGCCATCAGCTCTGATTGCAACCTGTTCATTAAATCAACCAAACAAGATTCAGATACAAAACAAACAAAAATGTGACTGAACTAATTGAACAGATACAAATCGAATAAGCACATTCATTATCAGTTATGTTCAAGAAAAGTTGAAATAGTATTAGCACGAAGACAGAACAGCCAAACCTAGGTAACTAAATGGTGACAAAATTAAGGAAAATGGAACATCATTCTTGGAATTCAAATTATACAATTGCAACCTGTGTTCACTAAATCAACCTAACACGATTTAGATACACACACACAAAAAAAAAAAAAAAANAAAAAAAAAAAAAACACACACACACACACATACACACACAAAATTCAAGAAAAATGGAAGTATTAGCACGAGACCAGTCGAACCCAGGTGACGATCGATTACAAAAATTAGGAAAAATGGGACAAAACTGATACTTTGAAGCTAAATTATACAATTGCCGGCAAAAAAAAATGCCAGTTAGAGTCAAAGCAATTTGAAATTGAAGATCCGCGGATGTTTCCCTAAATCCTAATATCTTTAGGCAGATCAAACACCAGAAAGGAATAGATCTAAAGCGAAGCCAATAAAATTTCACAATTTCGAAATTGAGAAAAGGGCTAATCGAAAACCCTAATGCTACTACCGATTAAAAATGGATTGAAAGTCGATAACAAGTAAACCAGACAGGAGAAGCGTAATCAAGATTATTTCTTAAATAAATTCCCAATTTGAAGCACGTACCTTTTCAGAACAGACTGGGTGTCGACGGTCTTGGCGGCGGGGACAGCTTGCTTTCCCGGCGCCACCATGGCGGCGGGGGTGTTGGGGTTGCTGTCTTGGCGGTTGGCGTTGTTCGCTGTGGCCATTTTCTTCCTCCCTTCAACGTTCTCTGATTAAAATTCAATAAAAACGAAGACTATACGAATCTAATTCGAAATCAAGATTGTACACAATCGAAGAAGAAGATGGTATCAACTCGAAGAGAGTTTTTCTTCTTCTTCTGAGAGAGAGAGAGAGAGAGAGAGACGGAAGGAGAGAGTAACGTAGGGTTTTATAAAAGGGGAATTTCAACGGGTTTACAAAAAAGAATTCGAACGTTACCAAACACGCCGCAAGGCAAGCTGATCTCGAGTATAACGGCTACTTTTTTTTTCCTTTTCAAAATAGTTGTTTTTTAAATTTATTCTTACAAATGGGAAAGGAGTATGATCTTTTGTACCCAGTTCAATTAGAGATATGATACACACACATCAAATGACAAATAAATAATAATTTCTCCCCCCACTCCAGTTTCCAGTTTTTAAAGAAAATAATGTGCATTTAATTAATTTTGTAATTGCAGATTTAATATTTTTTTTTATATTTACATATAAATATAGAAACTTATTTATTTTTTGTGATTTGATACATCGAGTTAAAATCGAGCCTAATTTTGCTAGCTCGGTGCATGTTTAGCTCGACCGGGTCGATTCACCAGAACATGTAGGTCGATTAGCCAGAATAGTTAGGTCGATGTGAGGCAACAAACCGGGTCACACTATGGTTCAGGAGCACTATGGTTCAGGAGTTGTTACGCCCGACCCAAATACTCCAGGACTAGGAATCGGTTATGTGAAGGATGACGAAGTGAAGTTGAGCAATCTGAATAACTTGCATCAACATAGCTAACTGAGTGTGACTTAACTTAGAGACCTAGTGACCTGAACACGTCTCGACATATATTTCGACTTGGGATAGGCATAAAGACCTGAGGAACATCAACAGTGCGAACACGTCGAGATAAACAAAGGAATGAAGATATGAAAAATATGGGGCAACCAATTGTCCCCTTGGCCAGCCCATCGGGATAGCTCGTAATTTCGGGCAGCCCTTGGGCACCAGGACACACAATTAAGTGGGCACCTAGGTAATTGTAGTATAAATAGGGGTAAGTTGTGGAACTTCTTCTTCCTTATATGATATCTTAAATATTCTAAGTGATAATTCCTTTTAGATTCTGTACTAACTTGATTGTCGAAGTGTTAACGCTGTGAGTATCTCTCAGTCCTTAGTTTAAAGATCACCAGCCTAGTGACAAACAAATCCAACTCAGGCAATTGGGTTACCAGGTTCATCAACCGGATTTTTAGGAAGGTCCAGCCAACCAAAAATTGAAGTTATTTGATAGAACACTATCACTAACATATACTTCGATCATGTCCATGTGGATTTTCCTCATTAAACTAAAAGAAGTTACTTTTCCATCTCATAACTCTTAGGGAATAAAATTTAATATACGTATATATGATAAATTTTAGGGTTAATTGCCAAATAAACATTGACCTTTGCACTTTTGGCAATTTAATCCAAACTTTTGGATAATGGCAATATAATCTTCACTTTAGCTTACGTTTGCAAAAGAAACTTAAAACCCGTCATCCGATCAAAATATGCCAGTGTGTCCGGCTGATTGTGTCTACGTGTAACTTCGGTTTGCTCAGTAAGATTAATTAAAATACGTGAAATTTCACAAAAATTAGTATAAAAACCCCATCATTCCCAATTTCATGAATTTTCCAAATCCAATTAACCCTAACTTAGTTCGAACCAAAAATCTATGTCGACGACAACAATCAAACCCTACAACTGAAATCTTCTCTCTGTTTCAAGAATCTGCAACGAAGTGGTCCCAATTGCTTGAGAGTTTGTTTCTGCGTTCGAGTTTCCTTCTGAGGGTACGTTCGACATTTCTTATATGTTGGGAAAATGAAAGACATGTGCGTTCAACATTTCTGTTTTTTAATTTCTTGTCTACTCTTTGTCATGTGGTTTCTGCATTTTTTATTTTTAAAATGTCACAAATGCAGTTGTCATCAGAAAGAAGAGTTCATGTCATTTCTGAGAGAGGTCCTGGTTCTAGAAATAATGGAGGGAAGGGGAAAATGCAGAAGGGGGGGGGGGGGAAGCCTAAAGATGCTTTAGGCACTCAAAGAGAGTGTTGCTCGCAATGGATGATTAAGTTTGGTTTATTCTGGAGTGTTGTTGATTTTTGGGGGTACTGTTGAACTGTGGATGATTAACTTACATTTACTTTTGAAGTTTTGTTGATTGTCGACGAACTGTTGCTTTTTTTTTTACACTCAAAATGTTGGGTTATGTGTTCAACAAAGAATGATTGTTGGGTTATGTTTCTTTCTGATTTTTTGGATGAATTATGTTGGGTTATATTTCTTTCTGATTTTTAGATGAACTTAGTAATGATTTTGAACTGTTGTTCATCTCAGTTTTCTTCTTTATATGGAGAGTTTTGTTATGTCAACTATGTGATGTTGTTTTGGAAGTACTCAGATTATAAATAATGTGTTATTTTGTTATGTTAAGTATGTGATCCAGTTTTCTTAACAAAGTTGTATCTCATAAATTTCAAAACATAGCAAAAAAGAAGGCTAATAACAATGAGATAAAACACAACAATAGATTACGTTACTTCTCAAGCTCAATAACAATGAGATAAAACATAACAATATTCAAAGCAACATTTTAGGCCTTTGCTCATGACCAGATTTTCCAACCAAACCAAGGAAAAAAATCAGTATAACCACAATCAAGCAAAACATTACAACATTCATCTTCCTTTCCAGTTTATGCATGAGAGCTAATGTATTTTTCAAAACCAACACGGCTTCATTGTTCTTCTGAACTTCAACCTCAACATTATTCAGTTTTTGTTCAAAATCAATGTCATCGTCCACAATTTCATCTTTTTCCAATGCCTTTCCATTGTACATTTTCTCCACTGCAACCTTACGCCTAAGTTGCTCTTCCATAGACTCGTTTCTAGATTTCAATCGCAAGAAACAGGATTTTTAGAACTCAAGAAGTGTGGGATCAATCCAATCGAAAAAACCACAGTCATCCTTTTCTTAAACAATGTAAACCGAAAAATTAAGGTTTAAAGAAATTGGGATTTTAATTAGGTATATAAATTTTGGGGATTTAGAAGAAATTAGGGGTCTCACACAATATACGTAGCTCACCTTCCACATATGACATCTACGGAATCTTCTACATAGATTCTCGCACGTCATGGAGGTAAACACATTAGGTTCCTTGACATGGCGACAGAGCTTCTTCGAAGGTACACTAAAGCTTCCAGAACTTTGGCTTGCGTGAGATGAAGACGACATCTTCCACTAGCAGGATCGTCGCTTGCTTCCGCGAGCTATTGTCTGCAAAAAAGAAAAAAAAAAATAAACTTTTGAAAGTGGATTGAGAATTTAGGGATTGCGAAAAAAAATGACCGGCCGACGGGTTTTAAGTTCCTTTTGCAAACGTAAGCCAAAGTGGAGATTATATTGCAATTATCCAAAGGTTTGGATTAAATTACCAAACGTGAAATGGTCAAGGTTTAAATGGAAATTAACCCTAAATTTTATATGTTTATATGTTTTTAAGCGTGGTATAAGCACGGTTGAATTCATGCTACCCATGTGGGCAGTGCCTCCATGAGGTTTTTAGCCACAAATTTCACACACACACACACATGTGGGTGTATGTGTGTGAGCGTGTGGCTAAAAACTTCCATGGAGGCACTAGTCCATGGGGTAGCATCGACTTTGTCGTATAAGCACACTCTACCCGGAGTAGCTTTAAGTGAAGGATGGTAAATTCAGTGATGCGGGTAATCAAGGAAGTGTGCAATCCACCAAATAAAACTGAACTCGATTTTAATTGTTTGAGCAACATACGTGTTTGTGAATGTGTGAGAATCAAGAAATGGTGTGAGCACTATCCACAGTAGTATAATCGAACTTGCGGGGTGAAAGACAGTGAATTGGTTTTAGACAAATAGCTTAGGGCATATTTGGTGGGTAAATTTACGTATCTACTGCTATTTTTGAATTATTCTTCAAAACATGAAAATTTAAAAATATATATATTTATACGAACAATACATTTTTATTATAAATTTCTTCTTTAACTTTATTTATACTTTATAATATGTTTATGTTATCAAATTTCATGACATGGCTAAAATATGAACTATCCATGAACATCGAACATATATACAAGTAGCACTGTTAAAACGGGCCATGGCCCGCGGGCTGGCCCGCCCGCCCGCCCGCCTAAATGGACGGGCTTGGGCCTTTGCTTGGCCAGCCCGTTCAATCGCGGGCCTATTTGGCCCGCCCCGTTTGGCCCGCGGGCTGGGGCGGGCTGGACCGCGGGTCAACCCTTTTTTTTTAATGACAAATATTGTATATTTGTATTTTTTTTTTTTTTTTTTGCCTTGAATTTAATTGTATAATATAAATATGAAATAAAAATGTAATTTTTTTATGACAAGTATTGTATTCTTTTTTTTCTTAAATTTAATTGTATGATATAAATATGAAATAAAAATGTAAAGACGTGAAGAATTTGAGCAAGGTGGAGGATGGAGCTGACAAAACATTGGTTGTCCACTTTTAAATATCCCAATCCAATCACTGTCCTTAATATAGCATAATAGCAACAACAAATATTAAAAATAGCCAATTATTAAAGGATGAAAGTTTTTAATTCATTTTCCATTTTACCCAAGGAAATAAATAGCTCGCTAAAGTTGCCGCTATTTGAGAAATAACTTTTTTTGGCAGCGTGCCGCTATTTGTATTCATGTGCAATTTAGCCTCTAAATTCCGTTAAATCTCCGCTATAACTACAGTGTCATAAACGTTTTAACCCGCTATTTAAAACCTTGATTTTACCACAATTCAATCACAATATATGGTCACCATCGAGATCAAAATGTTGTACAAGTAATTCTTATTCAATTCCCACGGTTTTTTTTTTTCCTTTTATAGTTTGAATTTAAAAACCAAAATTGCATTATAAATTGCAAAAAAAATAATAATAACAATAAAAAAATAGTAAGTAAAAAAAAAAACCCGCGGGCGGGCCGATTTGGCCCGCGGGCTAATGCGGGCGGGCTACGGGCCATGGATTTCCCAGCTCGTAGAAATGCGGGTCATTTTGGCCCGCCCTATTTGAACCGCGGGCCAGCGCGGGTCGGAGCGGGCCGGACCGGACCGGCCCGTTTGACAGTGCTATATACAAGGGATAGATCAAATGAGTCCACTTCTTAAACTGTGAATGAATCTCATCCATTGATTTTGTGTAGATCTATGACTCATATAAATCAATTGTAATTATATTAATTATATAGAAAAATAATAATAATTATCTTAAAATTAAATAAATAATAAATTAACTAATTAATTGAGCTTTTTTGGCAGTTGGGGCCGGCAGCTGCCGGTCAACATCAGCTCGCCACCCTCTCTGCGCCATCCTCGTATTGTCGCTGCCCTCTGCATCTCGCTGGTGGGCGCTGGTTTCAGTTGCATCCCTCTGGCGCCTCGATTTTGGTTGCATCTCTCTGCCGCCCTCTGGTGCAGGCTGCATCTTGTCGGTTATCGCTGGTTTCGGCTCCATCCCTCAGCCTACCTCTGGTTATGGGTGTATCTCTCTAACGGCCGTTGGTTCATAGCTTCATCTCTTCGCACCTGTGCCGGTTGCGAGCTCCTAACGACTCTTCATCCCGCCTCCGGCATGGCGTGTGCCTTTTTCAGTTGGCCATGGCGGGGTGTAGGAGGGTTCTGGCTCACTGGCGAGTTCGTCTTGGTGGGTGCATTGTTGTCTTGCGGTTGCCGGGCTATGGCCGGCTCCTTGCGATTTCCCTGTCCCATCCTCTCCCTGGTGTTTGGAAGGTGGGATCCTCCAGCAGGGCGGCTTTCTTCTTCAGTGGGTTGAGGTAGCAGTTGTTGGTTTGTGTTTAGGGAGGGGTTTGGTGTGAGTCTCCAAGTGTGTACCAATGGCGACCATTTTGGGAGGGTCGCGCGTAGCTCGATCCGGATTGAGATACCCATAGAGGGAGTTTGTGGATCCGTGTTTTTGGCCGTTTACTTGATTTTGATTTTGGGTGGTCCGTCTTGTGTTGTGTCTTGAGTTGTGTTGATTCAGAGTGGCTTTCCAGTCGGCGAGTTGGCCTTTATTCTAGCTATTGGGAGCGTTTATTCTCCACTTGTGGGATTTAGGTAGTTTTCTATTTGTTGTGGGTTTTGTTAGAATTTTAGGTACGCAACAATCCAGATTTTCTCACCAAGATCAGAAAATAAAATACGCAGCGGAAAATAAATAAATACGAAAGATCTAAAATTTAATCCACAAGTAAAATCACTTGTAGACTAAGGCACATGCCAAAATATTCACTAGAACAAATTATTCACAAAGTTTTTCATCCAATTCAAAACATCTAGTGAACTACGAAAAATATAAAACGCGAGTTGGACACAAGATATAAAAGAAAGCAAGCCCGGTAAATTTTGCTCGATCCGTTTATCCGCACTCGGCTTCCTTGAGTTCCAGAAAGAAAATCAACTAACAAGCTCCTTCTTGAAACAATATGTATGCTATACTTTTCTGTTGCTTAACCCATGCAGTGAAAAGAACTTCCTCATGCCCAAAACCCCGATCTCTCTTGCAACTCTCTGTACACACTTTTTTTTTTTTTCTCTTGCGTGCACTATATGATCTCCCAGCCAATCTTACCAGAATCTTTTTCTTCCTTATTTTCTCTTCCTTTTCCCAGTAGGATACCTAATCACATAAGGAAACTCAATAACACAAGGAAACCAAAAAATAACAATAATATAATACCATATATATTATAGATATACAAAAATAAAATACAAAAAAGCAAAATAAAACATATTAAAAATATGTTTCTAACAGGTTTGTTGTTTAACTAGTGTGGTCCTAGCTACCTTCGGGTTTTACCCTCAGGTCGTCCTCCCACTAGATTCTGTTGTGTAGCTGCTCGAGTTTGTTGTATTAGTTGTTATCTAGTTGTACATATGTGTTCTTGTTTATATAAGTTCTTTTGTTCCCAAAAAATAAGAACACACACATTGTGTATTCTATATACTCACCCTCAACGTTTCACCCTTGATTTCTGTTGATAAACGGATTTGATCAACCTTTTTATTGTTAATATCTTTGATTTGTGTGGAAATAATACGAGTTTATGGGCTAAGCGTAGAATAATTCGGGATTGGCTCAAGTCGGTTTTCAGGACTTGAGGTCGGTTTTCAATAGTATAATTGTGTTCGAAAATATTACAAAACCGAGGTGATAAATGCGGAATTAAATGTGTCGGAAAAAGATCCTCGTATTGTGTTTAATACTGTTATTTATAGTAACTGCGGGCTCGTCTTTTGAGGGGGATGCGGCGGCATTTAATGCAGTATGACATGACCCAGCACTTTTTCAGCAAGTGGACCCCTTTTGCAATGATGTCCTCACGTGGCCCTCAGCTATCTTGATGGACGTGCATTTAATGTTGTCTGTCGGTCCCGACGTCGGCCCATTTCCGAGGTCATCTATGCAGTAAGGTCGGTTTCTTGACGTAGTAAGGCCTCCGAGGTCGGTTTACACAACTCGGGAACATTTCTCTAGCTCTACTCGGGTCGGCCCCCTTTTTCTCTTCCTGTCCACGTGTCGTTCATCCGACGTTCGTAGGAATTTTGATGTCAACAATTTCCCAGCGGCTGCTAGCCGCGGAGCTCCATCGCCTTGCAACTACCGTTTCTCCAATTTGAAGTCAAGATGCTTGGTGGGTTGAGAACATTGGGAGTTTAATGTGTGATTAATTGTGTTGCCAAAATAAAAAATTTGAATTAGTATATGTAAATAAAAATTGAGGAAACTTTTATATTTTCTGTAGTCTATTTCCATAAAACTAGTGTGTAGCCCCGTGCGACGCACGTGTAAATAATATTAAATAATAATTATAAATAGGTCTCGAGTTTGAGTGGTGGAGAACCATTATCCTATTTTAAAAGAGCAAAAAAAATTTATAAATTAAAGATGTGGGGTTAACATGTGATATAATTTACCGTCGTATATCAGTTTAATATCAGCAATATAAAATTAACTTGCATAAGATAACATCAAGTTTGCATGTTTAAAATATTAAAAACATGTAAAAGTATGTAATGATTTATGTATTATTATTAAAAGATGTGAAGTCACCTATAATTTTTTTAAACTATTTTGGAAAGAAAACATGTTTAAAAAACATTTGAATTTTACATTTGTATGAAAGATGTTTTCTAAACTCTGTTGTAAAGAAAACATGTTTAAAAATTTTTAAATTTAATATGTATATATATATGTATATATGTATATAGATATAATATGACATAATAAAATATTATATAAAAGTATCTAAAATATCATAAGCCTAAATAAAAACATTATATTAACAATTACACTTTAGAGTGAATGAAAAAAAAAATTCTGTTACGATAATTTTTTAAAAAAATATGTTACAGTAGATACATAAGAGATGAAAAACATTATAGATATAATATGACATGAAAAATATTAGCGCCACATTTATTCATTAAATGATTTTGACGGTGAATTTTGGCGGGAAATTATAAAAAAATTATTCTTTTTATATAATGATAGATTAGCATACTGGATTTTTTCCAATTATTTAACAACTTTTGTATACACGGATAAAATATTGTACAGAACTTTTTCTATCAGCATTGTAAATCAATTTTTAAAAATTCAAAATATCAACAATAATTCAGTGATGTTTAATGTGATGATTCGAATTATCATGATAAGTAACAAAAAAAAGGTAAAACAAAAAAAAAAATATTTTAGTTTTAGAGTACGGAAAAAAAAAATAAATAAATATGATACATCCGACTTTTTTACATTTAATAGTAACAATTATCAATTGCGTTTTTTATTACCTAAAAAAACAGGCAAAACAAATATAAATATTTAGTTTTGATAAAAAAAAAATGACGCTGAACACAATAAATAATGGCGGCTGAACACAATAAATGTTTGGCGGGTAAATATGGCGGGAATTTACAAAATGTTATTCTTTTTATATATAGATAGATGTATGGGTTTGGGATCTTTCAATTATTATTAACAGATAGTAATTTGAGCATATATTTGTTTCAAAACACATTTGAGCATATATCGCAAGAAAAGATAACAAATAAGACACTCAACCCAACCCCTTCAACTGCAACTCAGTTTATAATGTACCAACACTTTGGACACTCAACAGTCTATCAAAACTGAACACAAAATTGAGAATAATCACAGCAGAACTCATAAATATTTAAACAGATCCCGCCAGGCCCGCAAAAAAAAGCAGCCCAATAAAATTGGTATCTGGCCCATCAATACACATCATGAGAAGACAAAGGCAAAACAAGCTGAAAGGTATCATCATCATTAGTCATTACATAACAAATAAACGAACCAATAGAATCGAACCCAAACATTTTCAGACCATAATTAATTGATATATAACCTATATATACCTATTACACAGACATAAAAGTTTGAAACCCTATGACCACAAAACAAAGCCCCACTATGATGACACATATGCACAAACTTAATTTCCCCCTTCTGCACACACACACACACCATTTCTTATATAACACACACAAACACACATATAATAATCTCTACAATTTACAGAGACTATAGTATATGCATATGTATATATATATAAATATATTCAATTTATGTATCCACCGTCGACTGTACACCATCCGAGCCACCGGAGGAATGAGATGCCGCCAGGAGGGCCGCCCCAATGCCCGACCCATCCTCCATGATGCTGATCACGACACGAGCCGCCACGTCGTCACCGAGTATGTGGGCCAATGCCTCATTCAGATACTCCCTGAACATTGTGTAGTTGGAGTAGAGGCCACCCTCGACTGCCACCACTGTCCTAGCCATCTCGCTCTTGGTCTTGGATTTGCCGCCCGAGAACCCACCGTAACCATCCCGCCCCATCTTCTTCAGTATGCCCACTATGCCGGCGGCTGCCAGCCTGGCGCCCCTGCGGGTCACCACGTCACAAACCTTCACCACGAGCTTCCGCACGTTGAGGGGAGCATCATTTATCTAATAATAAGGAAAAAAAATTAACAATGAAAAATAATAAAATTAATAACTGGTGTAACCCTGGACCTGGACGTTATTTACATCGTTAGTGCAATTTTGGATTATATGAAATGGATTTCAAACCTCGAGAGTGTCTTGTAATACTCTGGCAACCTCTATCAAGTCGGGGGAATCATCCTCGTGCATGGCAGCAATCATAGGTGTCCTGCAAAGTTAGGGGTGTCATTTAGGGATGACCAGAAGATGCTGTTCTTATTATACATGTTGGGCATAATTTATTGTACTTTATTCATGAAGTTGAATATCAAACTTAATAATAGATAAAATATAACTAGCAACTCCTAATACTTTCTACTTCTTGTAAGATGCAACCTTTAAATTTCCAAGCCTATGATAGAGATCCCATGAAATAAGGCATAAATCACGAAAAGTACATTGAAGAATAAACCTAAAGATTGTGGAGTGATTTTGGGATCTGGATTGATCGTCTTTTGAAGATCATTGTTATCGTGTTTTCACTATTATTAACTTTTATATTACATCAATTAAATATAAATGTAGGTTCTCTAGTAGAGAAGGGTAGGCAATAAGAATCAATATTGTAATAGTTTTAGCTATTAGGCAAAAGAGTAGTTCATGTTGGGCAGAAGTTAAGTCATGGTGGGAAGCTTCAACCTTCTGGTTACCATTCATATTAAATAAAATTTCATATTCTATTTTTTTTTTTTTAATCTTTACTCTTATCAGCCCAGATCGAAAATAATTTAAGGTGAACTTCAACCAACCGACAAATGCCTTGAATTAAATTGAATTTATCAACTAGTCCCTATGGATGTTTCTTCCATTCAACAAAAGCCATCCTATATTACATGTTTCAATTTTTTTACAGAGGAAACTGCAACTGAAATAAAATTAGAAAAGAAAACACATATTAGCATAATATGCTCCAAATAATTATACTTGTGCAGATTGAAATATTATGTACCGACTGGGTGTAAAGATTTATAGATTGAGACTGATAAAATTACCTTAATATGAATGGAACATGTAATTTGGAAGACACAGATCCAAAAACATCCGACTCCTGAGACATCCGAAGAAGTACTCTTCTCACAATGTCTCCAAGATACATTCCAGATATCATTTTCTCAAAACCCTGCAGCAATAATCCTAATCAGTATCCATCAGCGAGAAGTAACTACACCAAATATTTTGACGACAATCTGCTAAATTAAGAAACAATGTAGAAGCTAAACTCACCTGATCATTTGGGTTCGGACTTTCAGCATCCAAATCAATATCATAAGACGTCCTAGGCAAGTGAGATGACCAAAAATTTCCCCATTCCATGTTGACCACCTAATCACATATAACACCATCAATATGTTCAGCGGGAAAATTGCAACATAAAATATTATATATATATATATATATATACACTGTGTAATAACATGCTGGAAACTATACCATGCTTCCAGTAGATGCAAGAAGACCTTGGCATTTAATAATGGCATCTGCACGCTCCAAATAACAGGCATTAGTGCCTGTTCCGAAAATCACAGCAGCTACAGTGTCTTCATCATGATAATGACCAAGAGCCAAGGTACCCACTGTATCATTTACCTGTTTACACGAGAATAAAAGTATAACATTAGACTGCAAGCACTGTAACCATATATCTAGAGGCAAACATAAATAGTGAAACAGGCATGACGTGCACGGGTAACCCATATATATACAGGCAAAAGCAAAGAGTAAACCTAAAATATTGGCAGCTGCACAAGTAAAGAAGCATGAGGTGCTGTTCTCATGGGCAGCTCACAAGTCCAAAGGAGAAACAGACATGTTACGTGCACCACATGCATCAGATAGTATCGTGTAAACTTCATGATATAGTTGAGATGTCATATATAGATATAAGACAGAATGTAAATGATATATTCAACTTATGACCGAGCAATAAAAGTTTAAGAATGTGCAGAAACCAATGAAACAGATTGCTTACAAGAGCGGCAACTCGAATATCCAGGCCCTTCTGAGATATTGATTCCTGTAGGCACTGAGCAACATCCCTACCAATCTACAACACCACAGTCCATTAGTTAGGTACCTTTATCCACCACAAATGATACTGATGCATCATTATACCAAATAACAAAGATGTTTTAAGAAATTAAAATTTTCCTTGTTTTTGTTACCGTCACCTGAGAAAACCATATGCAAGTACAAAGTACTTATTCATAAGAAGAAGATGCAGATTTTAAATGGGTACCCAACATTACAGGTAAAAATGACTTGAAACGAGCAAGCATACGAATAAGAGAATAATTAAAAATTAAAAAGGGCTAACCATGTCATCAATAGAGAATCCTTTTGTCCATTTGATCAAAGTTCCTGATGATGAAGAAGTTTGTTTCACTGGGAATGAAAATGTGAAACCAAGTTCCCTTCTCTCCCCTTGTGAAGCCTCTGTAGCATTTTCTTCTCTTTCAACAAAATCCTTCAAAGATGTTGCTATAAAATCAAAAAGCTCCTGAAAGTGAGAAGTAGAATGAAATAAAAATTAATTAGAATTTTGAGTCCAGGAAGAAGTTATTTCATATCCGAGATGCCAAAATGCACAAAAATCAGCTACCTCACTTGTCCCGGTCATCAAATGCTCAGGGATGGGTTGTCGTTCAACATCAGGACCTATGATAGCTGACCTTTGTCCGCCTAACTTAACTCGCAAGACCCTGAAATTGGTACCACCGAGATCTAGAGCAAAATATATCCCCTCTTCGTTTCTGGAAGTAAAATGTTTGCTATAATCAGTGAAGAAAAACTACTTGATAATTGATTAAGAATGCAAAAGAACTCACCACATTAAACAAAAAGATTACGACAAAACAAAACAAAAGCAACAAAGATTTCGGCAATGTTCCTGAAGTACAAGTCCTAAATCTCAACACATTGAGACAATCATAGCTACCAGCTGAAGCAGAGGACTTAAATAAACTATATCGTAATACCTCAACACAATGCAGTCGATCTATGAAAAAAAAAATGATTTCTTTAGGGTTCAAATACAAACAGTGAAAACCATATATGTTAAAACAAGTGAACGATTGTGAATCATTTAGCTTTAAAAGAGAGTAGCAGCATGTGTCTTTTCTCAATCGGATAATTATAATTCATGACATGACAGAGTATCAAAGCAAGACGAAGATTTCTTTTCGCGATTGAAAATCCCAGAGCAACTCAAAAGAAGATTCCACCAATTTTCCTACTATTCGTAGATAAAACGTTAAATAAACAACGTGTAATCTGGAAAGTGATTATCGAAAGTTAGGAAGAAAATATCAATCGCATACAAGGAAAGGGCAAGGCTGGAAAAACCCAAAAAATACTCATTGATACGCATCCTTTTTGGCAAGTAAAATAGAAACCAACACGTAGATTCCACCACGGCGCTGCATTAATGAATTTACTTAATAGCAAAGAATCTTTCAACAGAAAACACCCCATCGCACAGTGTCACATCCATTGTGCCCCAACTATGAAATGTCAAGAATCCAGCCAGAACATAATTCCAACTCAGATACAACTTCAATCATAATAACAACTCAGGCAAAGCAATTCCAACTCAGATACAACTTCAATCATAATAACAACTCAGGCAAAGCAAAACAGTGGGTAGCACGGAGAAATCACTGCATAAACAAATGCATTCGACCGGACTAAGAAAAAATCACAATTAACCCCTCAAAAATTGTGAATCTTGACCACATAAAGCACAAAATCTCCTTACAAAATACAACAAATGCACGCATCATTGCCCCAAAAAATTAGGAGATCAAGCAATCGTGGCCAATAAACTAACATATAGAAGCAATTCAACATCAAACTTAACAAAAACATTTAATTGAGCATTTATCCACTATCCCTAAACTATCAATCAAACGAATGCCACCCATGAAACCCACATTTTAACTCCCAATAGCTGAAAATTTAAGTACAAACCTGGAAAAAAGCAACCACAAGTAAATTAGTATATTCATGCAATAGATGCAGGCCTACCCTCACACACAGGCACAGACACCCACACACACACACACACACACACATCTGAAGCGTCAAGGTCTTACCCTGTTGGGAGATTGTAGATATAGGTGAGAAGCATCTTAAGCTTGGACCCGCCTTCAGAAGCCAAGCCCGCGTGCATCTCAACCGCCATTGCATCAACAACCTGCCGCAGCCGCCCCACAGGGGTGGCGCATCCCTCCTCCAGCTCCTCCAGCACCCTCAGCACCCGCTTCCACCCCCTCCTCCGCCTCACCCTCCTCCCCACCATCACAGCCGCCACCACGCACGCCGCCGCCGCACATCCCGCCGCCAACGCTGCCCCGACCTTCCCCATATACGGCGCCCTTCCCTCCAAAAAAAAAAAAGAAAAAAAAGAAGCCCTTCTCTTCCGGAATAGGGGAATCAAAAATCAATCAACCATCCTCAAGCAGCAAAACAAATCAAAAAGGTTTCGTTCCAGCGATCAACACAAACGCCGCGAATTCCCTGAAAATTGGCCGGAAGACCTAAAGGACTCTGCGTCGATTGCGAAACGAAGGGGAAACAAAACAGCCGCCGGACGTTCCAAACGGCGTCGTTTTGCTGTTCTTTCTATCCTCTAAAGGTGTCTCCTTTATTGCGCGACTGTGGAGAAACGAAGAAGAGTTGCTGAAGATGAGAGAGAGTATAGAGAGAGAAAGCAGTAGAGAGAGAGAGAGAGAGAAAGAGAGTAATGGCGAGTGTGTTGTGGAAAGCGATATGTTGGATACTTATAAGAGGAGCGCAAATGACGAGATTGCCCCTAAGAAATTTAAGGAAAAATAGAAAAGTAGGGAAGTGGCGAATTGACGGTCTTGCCCACCGGCAGGCCACCTTTAATTTTTGAAAGGTGTGTGGTTTGGTTAATTTGACCAATGCTGCCGATGTTGACCTTTCCTCAATAGTAGTAGAAAACGAATATGGCAAAGGTTCTTCTTTTTTTTTTCTTTTTTTTTTTTT
>CACSLK010027840.1:1599506-1620288 GCA_902706635.1 Striga hermonthica | reverse complement strand
CAAACACTTGTTTTACAAGCCAATCATTTCATTCAATACCAGAGGGGAGCATTAAGTCTTTCACAAAGATAAGATGATCTTTGGCAATCTCAAGCATAACAGGTTTTGCCTAAGAAAGATTGGGAATCCAGTTCAAATCATCAATTCTAGTATTAACACCATCTCTGACTTCAATCTTTAACCATCTGGTGAAGAGAGGAAGAACATTCAACCAGCAATTCCAAAGCCAAAATCCATTCTAAGTTTTAGAGGCATGAAAAATAGAAGAATCTGGATAGTACCTCTCCTTCACAACTCTTCTTCTGTCTTTTGATTTTTTATTTATGTGCAATTGTGCATGAAACAAGAATTAGATCATACTTTGTTTGTTTATTAAATTATATAAACAAAATAAATTAATTAAAAAAAATAGTTAAAGTATTGTAAGTGAATATGTAAGTAAAGAAACTGATATCTATCTATTATTGTATAATAGATATAGAGATTTAGTATTGAAATTCCCACTTAAAATTTTCAAAGTTACTATTCTTATTTTTTTTTTTTTTAAATGGCGGCTGAATGAGAATTCGAATTTAAATTTTAAAAAAAAGTTGTTATTTGAGAAAGATATTGAGTAAACCTTACTTCTTAAAAATATGGACAATAATTTCCTTAAATTCTATGGGTAAATCTAGTCAATTATGAAAAAAAAAAAGTTTTGAAAATCTTGCTTCCCAAATATCCGATCAATCATTTTCTTAATTTTTTTTCGGTCAAACGTGTAAATTTAGTTACAAAAATCAGGTTAATCAATTAACGAATAAAACTTTTGGAATTTTTTAAAATTTTTCCGAAAAGTCATGCCAACTTAATTGTTAAATTTCATCTTATCCATGTTTATCTATCTACAAAATCATATTTTATGGTCACAACTAATAATTCCTTTTTATTTAATAAAGAATGTCAATTTTGGAAATTAATTTTTATATTTTGGATTGTTCAACTTAATTGATGATTTTTTTGCACATATTTATCTAAGTACAAAATATTTTAAAGTTTAAACAGAATTTCATATTATGTAGATTCTTGGTACCTATTATTTTGTACACAACCATTTTTTTATCTAATGAGAATCTTAAATATCGCATATTTATTAAATATATATATATACATATTAAAAAGCACGATGATTCATATAATCATGTGTTGTATGTTATTGGTTTGGTTGGGGACACACATTATATTAACATAAATATTATATAATTTTTCTTATTTTGTATTTCTTATATTGCAATAAAGAGATGTTAAATATAAATAATAACATTCAAAATAAAATTTCAAAAAATATTTTAAGTAACATGTCTGTACGTGCATCGTAAGAGATGCGCACTAGGATTTAAAACTTGGAACTATTTAATTGAATTGTCAACTTTTTTTTTTTCTAAAACAAAATTTAATAGATAACGAGTAAAGCATACATGCAAAAAATAAATAAAGAGATTATTTGAATTTCTCTTATCTTTTTGTCCTCCTTAATGTCGCCCCGAGCATGTTTGGATACAAACTTATCTACAGCATTCAATCATTTTTAACCAATCATTCATTTTAATTCAAATCTAACTCAACCTCAATATTTTCAATATAATCAAATAATACCACTCAATCATCATTAAACATTACATCAACTTTTAATTCACTATTTATCCGCTCACATAGTTTTAACTAACCATCACATTATATCATATGTTTCCTACTTTTATATTAAATCTACTTTAATTATTTTATTTTAAATATTATTTTAATATAAATTCAAAATCTCACTAACTAATCATAACACGTTTTTCAAAATTCACTATACCAAATAAAAAAATCCAAACAAAATCAAAATATTTTATAACCAAACATCCATTCTACATTAGATGAAGGAAATCCAATCAACTAGGATAATAAGGCTACTCCACAATCGGCTTAGAGAAGCCAAAGAGATTACGATTAAATTTCCCTAATCTTCTGAAAATTGAATCCTAATTTATTCTACGTATTTTTTTTTTCCAGTTTTATATTTCAATTTGCTTAAAGATGACTCATATTTATAAGTTTAAGAAACAAGACCTACCAAAACAATTAATTAATTTTACAATTAGTTATAAATGACTCATATTTATAAGCAGGAAAATCTTACCAAAATTACGTGATGAGTGACACAATTTGATCTATGATTCAAAATTTCATATCATATATTCCATTAGATTTTATTTTGTGGGCATGTAAAATATTACTTAGTAATTATGACTACTTATTTTAGATATATGTCCATCTAAAGAATGACATCATTTAGTAAACTATATATAAATTTATACACGTGATTAAGTGACATCTAGGTATTGTATTCAATCCGAATTCTTAAAAACAACTGAATGACTTTAGTGGATTATATAGCAATAGCTCGGCTGAACCGGAATCAATATTACCTCGACATAAAATTGGTCAAACAGCTCAGAGGTACTTCAGGTCGTCTGAACCACACCAAGAGGTGTGAAGCTGGGCGAGATGCTCAGCTTGGTAATACTTAAAAGGACCTATGTGACCAGGAGAGATTGGAATTAAATTGTATAGTCGGCTAAATCGGTGCTACGACATAAATAATTAGGATTGATCTGGATTAGGTAAGTTGGAGATAGATGATAGCTAGGCTAGCTAACTAACTCAGTTCGGTGTCACTGAAATCGACCCATTTGACTTGAGACGAGGGAAAATAGTTTAGGGTGAATCTGATCGACGTACTTGAGACCTACTAGCACTCAACAAGTCAACCTAAATAAGAAGGGACATGTGTATAATAGGACATGAACAACTGTGAACATAATCAAGATAAGAATGAATATAATCAGGATAATGATGAATATAATTAAGATAAGGATGAACACAAAGCAGATAAGGATTAACCTCGATGATACGTCACATTTCAGTCACGATCGTGTGCGTATCTTTCACCTTGAATGAGTCTCTTCCCCAATCTCCTGATAACCTGGAATACGTTGGGAGGGGGTCCCAGCAAAAAACTCTCCGACGCTCAAGTCAGAATACAGAAAATGTAAGATAATCGTGAAATTGTGTGTTGTGTAATTTGAATAAATCTGTTGTCCATATATAGGAATTTGGAACCTTCAAACCGAAGAGAGCTCTTGTTAAGGAAGAGATCCATTGGGATTCTACTTCCCTACGTACCATGTCTCTATCATGGTAAAAGTCCTTTGGTGAATTATCCTTTCTTTCTTACTTAGATTTTTCCCCCTACTACTGTTTTAGCCCGAACATACATAGGTTGTGAACCCGACCTTTCATCCTGTCTTCTATGGCCTTAGACGTCGTTGACCTTGTCATCAGGTCGAATCGACCTCACCTTTAAGTCTAACTTGACCCCCAGGCCACCCGACGTCGATGTACATCAAGGTTGGCTACTTTATCGGGCTCTTAGTGGCCGGTACCTCTAGGTCGGGTTAGTTCTGTGAGCTCGACACCTCAAACCAGTGTCTGGGATACTTAGCGAGCATCCTTCCTCTTATTTTACGAAAATATTCCTAGCTCAGTTACAGCAGAGCTACTCTCTCGACTGAAGAGTCGAGCTGTGTTTCGGATGGTATATTACTTGGGCAATCGGGCAACCCCAGGAAGTAAGAAGTTTTGGGCACCAAAAAGGTACTCGTCTTAACTAAAAGAATAAGGTACGACTAGAACACTCCTTTTCATCTCTGAATATTCTATATATTGTTTATCATCTTCTCCCCGTTTCCAATCACTGACTTGGTTGTTAGAGGGCTTACGTCGGAAGGTCCTCCCCATGTTTTGCAAGTTATCAGCGAGATTCGGGTTGTCGAAGGTTTCCAGTCATCGGGTCAAATAGACCCTCGGTCCGGCACATCATTGGAGTTTGTGGAACTTTAATGACTTCAATGGGGATCATGGAACTTTCATAGAATTCTTATTAGATATTTTTAAAATTTTTATCATGTACTTTTGAGACTTATTAACACTTGCTTACTTTTTGAGATTATTAAGATTTATTTACTATTTGAGATCATTAAAACTTCGATATACTTAATGTTGATAACGGGTTGTTAGCAGACTAGTTATATGCGTGTAAATACGGGTTAATATTGACAAGAGAGATCGCCAAATTAAACAAGTTATCGACGAAATAGAACAATTGAGAGGAAAATATGCATGTGATTGTGTATATTTAAAAGAGTATTTTTTATGTTTGTTTCTTTTGTTTTTAGTTTTTTTAAGTGAAAATGCAATGATTGTCGACTTCCAACTAGGCACGTGGGAGCCTGACACGTGTCTGCATTTCAGGTGCACCTTTTGATGATGAGATCAGTTGTGTGATCACTTTTTTGGTTCTTTTTTCACGCTAAACATAGAGACTGACATTTGACCAGCATTTGGCAAGTATTTGACACCAGCTGGTGGATCTGCACTCGAACTGAGGGAGATCGGCATAGAACTTGTTGGCTCTTGGGTTTTCCTTACGGGTCTGGGACTAAGCTTGTATGGGCCTAATGCTAGCATGTGTTGTTTGATTTCTGGTGTTGAATTATTGGTTAGTCTATAATATTTATGCACAACATTTATAGTTATAACTATTGTATGAAATGTTCATAAATGGTACATAATTACTAATATCAATAAAGTCTACTAACTTTATTAAAAATATATATTAAATTGAAATGGGTCCTAGTAATAAACAAGTTATTTAACAAAGTAAAAACAAATTAGGGTTTTGCAGCATTACAACTGTATAAATAAAAAAGAATAAATTGATCCTGTAAAAATTTAGGAATCAATCCTAGAACAGTTATTCGAGTTGAGTTAGTCCCAAACATAACTCTGCTCATGAAACCTCAAACTTAGCATATTTATTTTATTTAAATGAACTGAACTTGAACAAATAATCATACTCATTTCTTGACGAACCGGGTTGAGTTATTTTCACGAACCATTCATTTTTTTTTTATGAAATACACGATCATGTTGAACTTATTCGCGCGCATAGATATTTTTTGTTCAACATGACGCTTAGGATTTTAGGTTGACTGAATGAGCTGAACCGATTCGAGCTTTCATGAGCTTTAATAACTCGAGCTCGATGTGAGACTGTTGTTTGTTATTAAACGAGAAAAAGCTCAAGCATGAGCTACCCATCTTGGCTCGGCTGGAATGACAACTCTAGTCAACCTAGTCATGACATACTTATGTGATTATTGTTGAATTTTATATTTAATTTTTTGTTATTTTTTGTGTCATGCTTTAATACTAAGAAACATTATTAATGCATATATCTATTGGGCAAAAACATTGTCTAAAGATAATTATATCTATTCAAATTATCAACAATACTCAAAATCACTTATACTAACAAATAAACCATTGACAAATAAAACAACCATTTGATATACTTGAAATATTACTTAAATATGTACGGACATTTTTAAAATCTAAAAAGTTCGAATTGATTACGTAGTATTCTAACGTTTTAAAAAACTATAAAAATATTAATCAAATACACCCTTCTATAGTATGGAGTCGGTGCTTATTGTCTACATATATTGCAAACATGAAGTTATCTCTCCTCAATTTTTCCCAAAACTTACGTAACCTTAGTCCTTCTTGCGTCGTTCCATTGAGCCTCTCCGTCATGGGTGCTCTGCACCCCACACTCTGGCCCTCATCTGCTCCTGAGGCGAACTGTGGTCAATTCCTCCTCCATTCTGTGGCGTGGCGCCACACTTTTATTGGTTTTCCACGGCGGATATTGGAGGGTTCGGCTCGACAACGAGTTTTATCGGTGGGCTCCGGTTTTGTCTTGCGGTGGGCGGGTTGTGGCCGGTTCCTTGCAGCTTCCCTGTCCCTATACTCTCTCTGTTGTTGGAAAAGGGAAGGGGGTAGGGGATCTTCTGGCGGACAACTTTTTTCGCCGGTGGCGTAGAGGTTACGACCGTCGGTTTGTGTTGGGGGAGGGGTTTTAGGGCGAGTCGCCAGGTATGTCCCGGTGGGGACTTTTTCTGGTGCTTGGGTCGTTGTTCTGCCTCTGTTTTTTGGGTGGTCGCCTGGGACTATGGCTCGAGTTGTGTGTGTGTGTGTGTGCAAGGTGGCTTTTCTGTCAGTGGGGATGGCGTCTTTTTAGCGTTTAGTTTTTCGTGTAGGAGCCTTCTAAGCGGGGTTGCTCAATGTTTCTCGACGGGGGTGTCTTTCGGCCTCGCGGTCTGATTCTCGAAGACATACCGCTGGAAGGTGGGTATTTCACTGGCGAAGGCGATGACGTTTCGTTTGATTAGGTCTCGCCGGTTTACATGTCGCTAGGATGGTGAGAAGGGCGGCGACTTGTCGGTGTTGTCGCAGCGTTGACTCTGCATTCCTTTGGGCTGGGTCGTGGCCTTGTTCCTCCTTGGGGTTCAAGGTGGAGCTTTCTGCCACTAGCCACCGTGTTTCTCCCGTCTCTGGTGTTGGGCGGAGGGACTGACCAGTGAATTTAGGCTGAGGGCTGGTTTTTTGGTTTCTGTGATCGATTTGCTGGTTCTTTATGGGTAGTTTGTGATGCGATTCTCCGGGCGCAAATCTCGAGTATCTGTCTGGGCGTGAGTTAGGTCTGTTGGCGGCCGACCCAGTTAGGCATTTTGTTTGGCTATTTCTGCTTCAAGCTCTTGGGCTGTAGCTTTGTCCACTTGATTGGATGTTTGTTGGCGGCGCCGTTGGAGGCTTGGTGTGGTTGACTGTTGTGGGAAGGGGAGTGTTTTCTTTCAAGTTGTGTATTGGTGTGTTTTACTTGTTGTGTGTTCTTATTTCTTTGTTTTATTGTAAATTGTTGTTCTGTGTTTGTTCTCTCGTTTGAGAGTTGTGGTATTCTCCTATATGGAGTTGTGTCATGCGTGTTTGTATTTATTCGTTTTAGTGTTCTATGTTTGGTTGGTTCTAGGCTGCCTCGGGCTAGCTGCCTATGGGGTTTATCCTCCCAACTAGATTGAGCTGAGTAGCTGACTTATTCGGGTGTTTAACTACTTTTTAGTATGTAAATATGTATTTTTAATATTTCAATATAAAATTATGGCTATTTTCACAACGGTCTCATTACATTTAAAAAATAAATCGAATTGGACTATAGTGCATACTTAGAGTTTTCTGAATGACTATAATTTTAAAATTTACCCATAATAAAATATCACACCATCTCTTTTTTTTTTCAAAGACAATCTAAGAAATTTTATAACTCAAATAAGAAGTACTGATACAACGAGCAATCAACGGATTACAAATCCTGAATAACCTGAAAGAACAACAGGTATACGAGGGAGGATGCACCTCCCCCTCAAGGACCAACAAGGTCTATAAGATTACTACATCTAAAAAACCAAACAAGCTACAATATTACAAAACTCAAACAAAACCATAATCTCCTCCACCTAAGACTGCATGATGACTACTACTAGACACATATTTGTTCAGAAGATTCATAGTATTTGCATTGTTCAGGTAGCAAGTACCAGGTTTCCCCTTAAGCTCTTTGTATTGCCTCAAGCTCTATTTGACAGCTTCAAAAGTGGCTTTTGTTCCATCCATGTTACCCGTTGTGCTTGCTATTATGCCTTCCCAATGCAGCTTGTTGTAATCATTTGTGCCTATACAATTCACTTCAACTTTACCTTCTTCAGATGGCTGAGCACTGATGGCCAACCATGGCCTTCCTACTCTCTCTGAGGCTCCATCTGAGTTAGGTTATGTTCCTCCCATCAGCCTGTTTGCTTCCCATTCCAACCACTCTGTATGTGCTCTCCTAATAATGTCCTGCTCATTGAACCAATCACTCTTGAAGACCCATTTGTTTTTGGCCTTCCACAGGTTCCAGAGCAAATGGACAGTGTAGGTGAGCCTCTCCTTCACACTCTCTGTTTGTCATTGTTTTGTCTACTTTTAAAATCTGTCGAAGTTATATGTAAAGATAGTGAAAAGTTACAGCTTGTTTAAAAAGCATTTTCAAATGAATCTATACTAATATAAAAAAATTGGTAAAATCATTTTTTGTAACTTTGACTACAAAAATAAATGAGTTGACTTACTATTAGAAGAATTTTTGATAAAAACACATCTAGATCTTTAGCAACAAATCTAAATCTCATTTTTTTTGGAGATTCTTATGCCAAAAATCTTAATCCTATTTTTTTTCGTGTCATTTTTTATTTTTCTTTACCGAAATTTGAATCCAATTCTTTTGGTAACAAGTTTGGAGATTCATGAAAACATATCCAACTACAAATTAATTTTAAAAAGTGCACATTGTATACAAATTTAGGAAATAAATAGTTGTATAATTCATAACAAATTCTTTCATTCTTTTTTAATATTTTTCTCTGTAAAAAATGTGTGCAAATTAGAAAAAAAACACGTGCAATTTTTATTTTAAAACAAAGTTGAAATTTGGACATGATATACATTCTAAATCTTATCCACTTTTTGGTAGCAAAATCGGTTCATCTTTGACATTTAAAAAATCGTTTTCCAATTATTTAGGAAAGAAATTCAAATCAAATCGTAAAATTTGAATGCACCGATGTTTTTGGATTATTATGTTTTTCTTAACCATGTTTTACCGATATTTTGTTAAGTTCATATCAATTTTTTTTTAAGTTCATATCAATTTTTTTAGAAAAGAAACAGTCGCATAAATATTAATAAAGTATTATACTATTGATGATTCTTTTTTAAGTTCATATCAATTTTTTTAAGTTCATATCAATTTTTTCAATTCAATTTGTTTAATAAAAAAAAATTGATGCAATGTTAGGAAAATTCAGTTGCATTTTTAGGAAAATTTGATGATTCTTTTCACTTTGTTTTAACAAATCATTATGATCAATTTGTCTGGTAAAAAGTCAGTGTATTGGTAGGAAATTTAGTTTCATTTTTAGGAAAAATAATGATTCTTAATTTAAAATTTTGAATTACAATTAAAAAATGGGTGTGAAAAAACTGATGTAGAACGTGAATAATAACGGGAATAAACGAGATACTCTCTCGTACGGAATTCACACTATCAGATAAAACTCAAATTCATTCACTGTCTGCTACTGAAGAGAATACAGAGCTATATAGTCTTAGACTCCCCACAAACCTAACTTACTAAACAAGATAAAACCACATAAATAATTTCCTAATTCTAAATAACATAAATAAGGAAATCTAATAATAATAATAATAATAAGGAAAAAGGAAATAAAGTAGTTAAATACGCAACGACATCCGATTATATTTATCGAGAAACGAGAGTGCGATCTCGTCTCCATCAAAAACCCTAAAAATCTGTACTTTTTTCTACTAGAATTTTGTTTAATAATAAGATTCCATAATTGTTTTTTATAATGTAATCCTCCCTATATATAATTGCAGAATGCGTTGAGCCTACGTGGCTGCTTCTGGTGCTTCGGAATCCTATTTGGCAAAAAATCATGCTTCGTAATTAGGTTTGGACAAATAATATTAATATATTAATAATTAATAATCTAGGTTCGGGTATTCCATAAATATTACTTAGCTAACTTAGGTATTTTAATATCACTTTTACTAATATAACCCTTTAATTATTTGTAATTTTATATAGTGAGACACTAAGTGACTAATATATCCCTAAATTTTGATTTGCTTCCTTCAATAAGTTATTGATTTATAAATGTATTTCAAAAGTCGATAACTTTTGTATTTCTTATCGGTTTTACATATATAATATATCAAATTAATCATCTTTTGATGATCTTCGATTTGACATCCATATTGTATATATAAAATAAATAAATTAAATTTATCTTTATAATAATAAAAAAAATAATAATAATTATTAAAATTCATTAGAAAAATAAAATTATTTCTCAATTGATATATTTATATTTAATGTAGTTATATAGTGTAAGTTAAAAATTTAGTATAATATAACACAAGTAAGTCGCATAAATAAAAAGTATCATAATAAATATATAATAATATATATATATATATATTCTTATAAAATGTATTTAAATTTTCAAACTATTTTTTCTCATTCATTTTAAACTTTAAGAAAAAAATTAGCAAGCACCCGTGTAATACACGGGTGTTGTACTAGTTTTAATTAATAACTAATGATACATAATTTTAGATAAAATTCGAACACTCATATAGTATTTTACGCTCTAAATAAACAAACTAGCAATGTTGTACATAAGAAAGTGTTCAATAATATATAAATTTCAATTTCATGAAATTTTTAATGTCGTGAGATAATTTAAATACAAAAATACAATTTAAAAATAAAGTAGGTAACTATGTTCTCGTGCATCACACGTGTATTGTACTAATATTTAAATAATCAATTTATTCGTTATTAAATCGTAATGAGACTTAGGAATAAGCTGAATATTTAACAAGTCTATTTTCAAAAGTAGATATAAAGTATCTCATGTTATAAAAATTCATTTAAGAAATTAATTTTTACTCAATACTCTAAAAAAAATGGAAATTGTATCCATTAGATACGTATCAATACTTTGTACGTGGTCTTTCACTTATGTACTAATTTTGTAGGGTACGCTGATATCTTATCATATCATTATTTGATAAATATAATTAATGGTTAGTAGTCGTGAGTGTGAATCAATAACTTAAACACCTCTTCACTTGAATCACGGGAATTATTCGGACCAATTTTCAAGGCTTTGCTACAAATTACGCCAACAATATGCCATTGTTCAAAAGCCTAACCAAGAGTCTACCACTAGCCTTTTTCCGAAAATTGATATATAATGGTTTTTGGCTATAGCCCAACTTTCCACAATCCAATTATAGTCAAATATTTTGATTTTGTTTAAATTTTTTGGTTTCACATTATTAATTTTTTAAAAAAATGGTATGATAGTTGTGTTGGAAAAATCAGGTATAAAACTTTGGCTTGACTCGATTTTGATTGAACTTTTATGGTTAAATATTTAATTCAGGTTGAATTAAATTATATAGAAAAATTCTGTAGATACTCGTGGTATATTTATCTTTTTCAAAATTGATTTTCTGTTAGTGAGAAATAGACACATAAAATGATAGTTGTGGGATTCGAAGGGTCAAAAATCGTTCCCACATTGAACTCTTAAATGAGATTAACTCTTTTTATTATAATACACAGAGTTGAAGAGGTCATAACAACAAAAAAGATATGCACCAAATGTTAGTGTTGGCTTCGGCTATATGCACATGGGCGGATCAGCTCGGCTCGACTCGGCTCAATTTCGGTCTCGGGCACGAGCACTAGCTTGGTCCTTGGTAATTGACAATTAATCTGTGGGCTGGACTTGGGCGTTCTTTGACAATCTAGCCAGTCTTGGGATTGGGACTTGGCCAGTCTTGGGATTGGGACTTGGGCCAAGCCACATATATCATTTTGCTGCAGATTTACTTGCAATTGTGGCCCAAATTGAAATACAAATCAACTTTGATTTGGACTCGAGTTGTTGACCCAACCCGAGTGAGACAATTGAACTTGGACATTTGACTTAACCTGACTATTTCAGGTGGAGTTAACACCTGATTAGTGGTGTGTTAACACATAGTCTGACCGTTTCTGCCCATTAAAACAACCTTAAGTGGATTGTTACCTGCCTTTTAAGTGGCAGATGACTGTTGTCTTTCCCTTCTGAGCTGAAAGTCGTATAAATAAAACTTGGTACAAAGTTGTAGGACACACTGATCATATCATTTGCATCCTTGCACTCTCATAGCCTCGAGCATATACATACTGCTCAAATTCTCGACTCCGTTCAAGTTCGTCGGAGCTCAAAAATTGGTGTGCTACAACCTTCGAGACGTCAATCGTTGTATTTTTTGAGACAACACGCACAAACCCGTTAACACTATACGGGACGTATTTGTCTTGCGAAAAGAATTCATTCGTCTCAGCTTTAATCTGTACGCATTAAAACTGCAATTTGTTTTCCATTTTATAGTTCAAATTGTAAGAACTAGAAACTCAACAGAGTTGTAGGACACACTGATCATATCATTTGCATCCTTGCACTCTCATAGCCTTGAGCATATACATACTGCTCAAATTCTCGACTCCGTTCAAGTTTGTCGGAGCTCAAAAATTGGTGTGCTACAACCTTCGAGACGTCAATCATTGTATTTTTTGAGACAAGACGCACAAACCCGTTAACACTATACGGAACGTATTTGTCTTGCGAAAAGAAGTCATTCGCCTCAGCTTTAATCTGTACGCATTAAAACTCATTAAAACTGCAATTTGTTTTCCATTTTATAGTTCAAATTGTAAGAACTGGAAACTCAACTTCAGTTCTTAGGTTTCCATTGTATTCTACAATCATTTTGTAACAATTTATTAATGAAATGTTTCATTCCATTTTTAGCTATAAATGTTTTACTAAATTTATCCAAACTATGTGTATTTTAAATTCTAATGGTTCAAGCTTTAGATTTTATAAAAAATAAATAAATTAATAGTTTTATTAATTGATGAACGTAATTATATAATTTAAATAAAGACAATCAAGTTTTTCAAAACGTGATAAAGATTTCAATCAATAAATAAACACACATACATAATAAATGATTTTCAACATATCAAGAAGTTAAAGCGGAAAATGGGAAAGAATTAAAAAAAAATTGGTAAGATGATATAAACATTACAAAATTATAAAAGAATTTTGGAAAATATGATAAAAGTGAGCACTCGCAATTTTCATATTTAGAAATTTGTAACTAGTGATATTGAATCAAATTTGAAACCCTGTCTAAAAAAATGAAACAATGATTTTTTTTTTTATATAACAACAGGACATTGAATCAATTTAAAATATTGTGTACAATAATAAAAAAAAAAATCTATATTACTAAAAGATCCCGATGGAATAAAAAAATAGCCACTTTCACTAATTTTTTAACTAATTCTTATAAAGAAGGAAATAAATACTTACTTTCATAAATTTGAAATGTTTAGGTAGAATTTGAAATATATACTTATTTTATAAATTTTGAAATTTAATAAATTTGAAATGTTTAGGTAGAATTATACTTACTATTTTAGGTAAATCATTAGCTTTATTATATAGTAAACTAGTGTGTATCCCGTGCGATGCACGGACGAGCTTTTTACTTAAAACCTTTTCTAAGACTTTATATTAAACATAGTTATTTATGTTTAATATCTCATTATTGTAAGAAAAGAAATACCAAATATGAAAAATTATATATTACTTCTATGAATATAATGGGTATCCCCAACGAAAAATTATATATTACTTCTATGAATATAATGGGTATCCCCAACAAAACTAATAACATCAAACATAGGATATATGATAAATTAATTATATGATCGTCATACTTTTTGAAAAAAAAATCATCAATTAAGTTGAACTAAACATCGGCTAACAGCAGAACTTGTTTAGCCGCCACCTCCGGAAGCTCACAGATCGCCCGTCCGTGGTCGCACAACCATTCGCCGGAACTCTTGACGGCGCCGCCGTCAAAGTCTTGCAACCTCTTCTCCACCTACGACGGAAGCAACACCATCCATCGATATCCATGGTCCATCTAGGAACACGCGGCGACAATATGGTGGTCGGACATGAAATCTCAGTAGCTCCTACACGGGTCACGGCCATGGCGGACACCGTTTTCCACCGGGGTTGCGGCGGTTAGAACGGTGGCGCAAAATTGAGGCTTCGGTCGCAAAAATTACATCGAATTGAAATCTGAAATTTGATTGTGGATTGGGCCTTTTTTGAGAATTAGATTAAGTATGGGGACCTATTTGCTATTTTAGTAATTTTATTATATTTCAATGAACCCCATGGTAAAATCTGTAAATATTGAAATTAATAAAAAAAAATAGTTTTTATATACTTTGCTATGCATAATATTAAATAACAACTAAATTATTAAATAAAATAATATAAATATTAACATTATTTATAATAATAAATAAAAATTATATAATAAAAATAGTAAATTAAAAGATATGTTAATTATTTAGATTAATTTGTAAAATTGTATCTATTAAAACTAATTTTTGGATACACATGAAAAAGTATAAATTAGTGCACTTTATATAGCGGAACATTGCATTTTATAAAACAACACGTCGAACTTTATAAAACATCACGTTTCATTTTGTAACTACACTTCACTATTAATGTCGACGACTCTGGCCAGAATATTACGCAATATAAATATAAAAAACAGAGTGACATAATAATTTAATATCCATCACATCATATATCCGCGCGCACACACACACACACAAAACACAATCCTGGTAAAATACATCATCAAACAACTATCCGATATTTTTTATTCTGACATGATTAATATCCCGTCGGATCCTATCCATTTACTTGATTATGCTTATGATGAGTTGGCAAAAATATGTGGACAATTTTGATGCAATATGTAGTAATTAATAAATTTGTGAACAAATAAAATCCTACAAAATCGGATCATATTTCTGTTGGTAAAAAAAAAGAATAATTGCCAAATAAATGTGAAAACTGAAAAGCCGTCAAATCGTCAATTTTGTAGCTGCCCAAAAAATATGTAGTTATCCTGGAAAATTGGTAACAACAATCATATATAAAATTAATCAAAATCCTAGCAATATAATTAACAAAATCTTATAACTTTGTAAGGCAATTTCGATCATTCTTCAAGATTTTGTAGTAATTATTAAAATTGTGAATATATAAAATCCTACAGAATCCGCTGAATTGGTTAAAAAAATCCAAACTAATTTTGCTATTACTTAAATTAATGATTTTCAAGATTTTGTAGTAATTACTAAAATTGTGAATATATAGAATACCACAGAATCCGCTGAATTGGATAAGAAAATCCGAACTAATTTTGCTATGAGATATTTATTACTTAAATTTAATTTTAACGCGTGGAGCCCATTGGTGCTACTTATATTAGTAAGTCAAAATATTATTTTCCTAGTCAAAGATACTATTTTTGTATTTTTCCAACAACCTCTTTATATTACTATAGATTTGTAATAGATGTATCTCTTGCACTTAAAAGCGAAGGCCATTTCCGTAAATGAAGCCAAAAAATTAATGTGGACGCCAATTCTTGAAGTCGCACAAAATGCATGAAAATTTATTCATTTGTGAAACCCACAAAGCTCCACTATGGTGATTGGTGACATTACCGCAAAAATGGAGGACAAAATGGACATTTGCGTGGGTGTTTCTGGTCTCCCTTTTTTGCCTTTGTTGTTTTCCCGTCCGCAAAGTGAAAATAGTTTTTTCACCCTGTTTTGAAGTTTTGTAAAGTTTTTCACACCGCTCAATAAAAAATTAAGTTTTTCACTTGTTTGTCCCGCTTTTGTTGCTATTTTCGTTGCTATTTTGTGTGTTGATTTCCCCCGTTGTAGGTCTTTTGTTAGGAATTTCCGGTCCTTTTTAGTCATTCTCGAGTTTCTAGTATTTTTCGTGGTGTTTAGTATTATCTTGTTTTTTCCCCTATTTTTCTCTTCTTTTTCGTGTTTGTTCGGTTGTGGTGGTTTTCAGGTTGCAGATGTTGAAAGCGATGTGCGGTACGACTTAAGCATGCGGAGACTGAATTTATAGCTCGGGCAGTACCCGAGCAATGCTAGACGAGAGCTCACGATTTCAGAACTCGGACATTTGGAAGCTGCCAAGGACAAACCGCCGCTATGGCCATAGCGCCGCTATGGCCACCTTGATAGCGGCGCTACATGGCTTAGCGATGGGCAGAAGAGCTTCCCAGGCCATAGCGCCGCTATGGCCATAGCGCCGCTATGGCCAACCATGAAAGCGGCGCTGCAAGCTTAGCGATGGGCTGCAGGACAAGCGACTTCACCCATAGCGGCGCTATGACCATAGCGCCGCTATGCCCCATTTTGTAACAGCCGCGGATTTCTTGGATTTTCGAATTGGGAAGTAAATAATCGAGCCTAGGGCATATGGGAGGCCATCCAGACTTCGTTTTTCATCCATCTATCACCCTAGAACATTACTTTTCACTATTTTTTCATCTTGGTTTGGATTTTTGGAGGATTTAAACTCATTTTCTAGCTTTGGATTTGGATTGCTCGTTGATTCATCGATTCTGGATTTGGTATTAATCGTAAGCTTTTCTTTTCATCTTGTTCATGAATGTGATGGCTTCTTTTATGATGAATGCTTGTGTTGATGTTGAGATGAGTGGCTAATTCCATAAGTTAGGGATAGGGGACGATTGTTTCGGTTCGTTTTCAATTACGTGTTTGATGATTGTTCAATCCTTGCGAGTTGTGCATATTCTAGGGTTAGTTGATTGATCACCAATCTAACCTAATCAATTGACGTTAGAACCGAAAGGGGAGGCGTCGGTCGACTTAGGCTCGTTTGGAATAGACTTGTTCGTTATTGTATTGTCTATGTGTTGTAGGACTTGATGAGTTACTCATGTATGTCCACCTTCTTGTTACGAAGAGTTATTGAAGGTGAACCTCTATACGAGTAGGCGATTCAATTCCCTTAACCGAGCAATTGATTGCCCGGTAATTGAGTCAAGAACCGAAAACGATTGTCCCCGACTCCCTAACTCCTTTATAACCAAGTTAATCGTTTGTTTGAAATTCCGTGTCTCTTGCTTTAATTTTCGTAGTTGATAAATCAAATCTCCAACTTGAATTAGAGTGTTTAGGACTTGTTTCTTATTTTCGTGTGATTGAATATTCGCATAGAATAATCCGGCTAACCTTCCTCGTGATACGACCCGGTGTCGAATCTTTGGATTCTACTCCGGTTAAAAATATTTACAACATCACTCTAGAAAGTGCGAAAGGCATTGTACGATAAATATGCGACAATTGCGCGATGACATTGTGCGAAAGTTAAAAGTGCGAAGGCATTCGCATATCCCTGGGTGAGAAAAAAAAAAGTTAAAGTACGAAGACATTGTGCGATGAATATGCGATAATTATGCAATTTATATGCGACAGTTATGCGACAATTTTCGCATAACTTTCGCATATGTGACAGTTATGCGATGAATATGCGACAGTTTTCGCATAACCTTCGCACTTTTTGGGGTGAAAAACTTAGTTTTTTATTGGATGGTGTGAAAAATTTAATATATTTTTGGGGTGAAAAAGATTTTTCACATCCCCCTATATATTAATTTAGAACGCTGGCTGCTTCTGGTGCTTCAGAATCCTATGTGGCAAAATTACATGCTTCGTTATTAGGTTTGGGTAAATTTTAATTTAATTTCAAATCAAAAATAATTAGGTTCGGATTACCACAAATATGTTGATTATTTATGGACATGTTACATGTATTAATTGCATTTTAATATCATTCCTTATTATAACTACTATTGAATTGTATATATATTTTAAAAGTTAATAACTTTTGTAATTTTTATTCGTTTTACATATGTAATATATCAAATTAATCTTCTTTTGATGAGCTTCAGTTTAACATCCATATTGTATGTATAAAAAAAATAATTTATATTTATCCTTATAACAATAATAAAATTATTTTTATATTAATTAGAAAAATAAAATTATTTATCAACTAATATATTTATATTTCAAGTAGTTATATGATATAAGTTATAAAAACTAATATAATATAACACATGTAAGTCATAAGTAACACATATCATTCTAAAATATATAGTAATAATATTTTTTTTTGTAAATAAATAACTAAATTAAATATAATTTTCTCATTAATTTTAAAATTTAAGAATAATTTTTTAACAAGCACCCGTGTAATACACGGGTGTTGTACTAGTAAACTAAAATATATATAAATATATAATTACGTAAATGGAACAAAGAAAATAAATAAATATATATTTTTTTAAAATGTGAATATACAAAAATTCTATGGAGCCATCGAATGGTTTTCTTATGGAGCCATCCATGACTTAGTGTATTGACACTTGTCCAAAGTGCATTTATTGTAGGACACGTGTCAATACACTATTTGTGAATAATTGTTGATGGCTCCATAAGCCGAGCCATCCGATGGCTCCATAGCAAAACTGTGTGAATATATATATATTTTTTAAAATGTGAATCTTAAAATGGAAAAAAAAATATATATATATATATATATATATATATATAAGCATTATTATATTTATATGGAATGGAAGACAGGAAGGTGAGGCAAACGGCAACTGAGTAGCATCCAGCTGTCCATCAATTAAAGCCATTGCACCTAACCGTACAAATACAGTTCTTATTACCCCACTACTATTCATTTCCCCATTTTAACCCCCCCCTTACAAAATTTAATTATTGTTGATTGGAAAGTGAAAATTCATTAATAAATTAATTATCTCACAACTCACAAGAGTATTAACTAAAAAAATTTTATATCTATTTAAAAATTAATAATATTCTTAATTTGTAGATATTTTTTTAAATACATTACTATTTTTATTTAGCATACTCGTACGTCAAAACCTCCCAACCGACCACAAACGGCTCGCTTGAACTATTTCTTGCTGGTAGAACAACGAGTACCGACAAAAGTTCTTACACCAGAAAGGTTTTTCGGTGAAGACTTCGATGCTTAAATCAATATTTCTCCAAAACACAATCCTCAAGAGTATATATATATATATATATATATATACATAGGGGTGAGGTACGTGCTTCTAGGGGTGAGGTACATGCTTCTAGAAGGCTGTACGAATGAGCTGAACTGGCTGCCCAAAGCTGCCCGGCCTATTCGGTAGTACCACACACACTGGAGGTGTGTCAGAGACGGTTATGCAATAAGGACCAATTAGGTCGTGCCACGTGTTCTTCGCACGTGGGGATTTGATTCTTCTGAGATCTCCTTTAAGGTTGTAATGCCCGGCCAAATCTAGGTCGATCTACTGACTGCTCCAAATTTAGGAAATTGTCGATCAGACGACCATTTATATTGTAGGTCGGTCTTCGACCAGACAATCCAAGGGTCCGAGATCGATCAGCTCTCCATGTACCGGAATTCCTTTTAAGCTGTCTTCGAGTCCATAGGCTCTTGCTCTTGCGATCTTCAACCACGACCACCCTACTCGGATTATGTTCGACCAGGGCGGCTTGCTCGGTTTATTCGACCGGCTCACTGAACCGGTTAATTACTCTTTTAAGTATAGTAATCAATGTCATACCATTTGTCAAACGTAAGCGGTAAGTCTCACTCGGTTACTCAAACCGAAGATTATAAATTAAATTTTACAATATATTTGTATTATTCAAGAGTATATAATATTAAAGTCATAATTAAAAAATAAAAAGAAAAGAAAGATGAAGGTCCAATCATGAAATGTATGACTGCTCCAACACAATAAATTAACAACACATAAATTTAAATAAAATAAAACTATGACACTCCAAGTTGAAAAACTTCATATTTATATATAGATAAAGTTTTATTATTAGTTTGTCATTCGTTAATGAAGTATTGTAATTTAAAGGCAAATGACTATCATTAGTTTGTATTTTTATTTTTACATATCCCTCCCTATATATTAATTCAAAACCTGTTGAGCTTAGGTGACATTTTCACGCTTCGGATGCTGACATGACGAAAATCTATGCTCGTGATGTTGTTTTTATATTATTTTTGCTCTGGAGTTAGATTTAGTATTAGACATAAATAACTTTACACATATATTCATTAACTCAACACCCATATTGTATATGGATATTAGTACTAGTTTTATTTTAATACTCATGTCCGATATGAGTGTCGAGTTAATGAATATATGTGTAAAGTTATTTACGTTTAATACCAAATCTAACTCCAGAACAAAAATAATATAAAAACAACATCACGAAACATAGATTTTCGCCATGTCAGCATCCGAAGCGTGAGAATCTGCCACCTAGACTCAACACGTTTTGAATTAATATATAGGGAGATATATATTATGTATATATATGTATATATATTACTTAAAAATTTAAAATAAACATTTTATTCATTTTCCTCTCATATATATATATATACTGATTTCAGATGGAGATAAATAGATAATCAAATTCATCAAATTCTGACGTTATTCAATTTCTCACAGTCCACGTTGACCCCAGTCAGTGTGCTTTCACTGTGGTTAACGATAGCCGTTAGATGGGTTGAATATTTTATTGCTGAAAGATGAAAGCCGTTGACCAATTATGTGGACTCCTCCACTCACGCGTAAAGTTCAGTTCCATTCTGTTCCATTCAACCCCTTTAAGCACGTGCACCACATTGCGCTTTCTCATTTCAATTTCATTAGTAAAACAACCTTATATATGATGCTAATTAGCTCTTTTAGTTTTGACAATTGTATGGGTAGAATCCCTCTATATATATTAATTCAAAACGTGACGAGCATAAGTGATAAAAATTCTTATGCTTCGAATGTTGACATTGCAAAAATCTATGCTTCATGATGTTATTTTTATATTATTTTTATTCTGCAATTAAATTTAATATTAGACATAAATAATTTTTATAATATATTTTTTAACTCAACACTCGTGTGGTACAGTGAAAATTTTAATTCAAAACGTGACGAGCATAAGTGACAAATTCTCATGCTTCGAATGTTGACATTGCAAAAATATATGCTTCATGATGTTGTTTTTATATTATTTTTGTTCTGCAATTAAATTTAATATTAGACATAAATAATTTTTATAATATATTTTTTAACTCAACACTCGTGTGGTACAGTGAAAATTTTAATTCAAAACGTGACGAGCATAAGT
>CACSLK010027840.1:1566726-1578673 GCA_902706635.1 Striga hermonthica | reverse complement strand
AAAGAATCGCCCATCATACGCACACGGGGAAAAAGAGAGAGAGAGAGAGAGATCTGAGGTTGTTTTCTCTCACTCGGGGGCGTCCTTTTTCTTTCACTTTAGTTTTTTTTATTTTTATTTTTCTTGTTTTTTTTTTATTTGGAAAAATTTTGGATTTTCAAAATTTGTTTATTTTAAGATAGTGTAGGTTTTACTTTCCTTGATTTTTGGATGATTTGAAGAATCCGACGACATTTTTCAAGGTTATGGATGTTGATTTGATTTTACTCTCTACTAACTACCCCATTACATAGTTATCTTTATTTATTTTCCAAACGATAAATATATTAATAACTAAAAAACTCAAACGAGTACAATAGAAGTGTCAATTGACACACAGTAACCAGAAAAACTGGACTTACCCTCTCAAAAACACATATGTGTCCGAGAGGCACAACCTCCATCAAGGTGTCTTCCCCACCCACACAAAAACCAACCTCCATAAGGAGACTAGAACTCCATAAAGGAGACAAGAAGCCATATGCAGCTGGACTTTACCGAACTAAAAAAAACTAAACTATAAAAAACACACACTTAATATACACAACTAGAGTAAAACCTCCCCTACCCGAACAAACAAACCACACAACCACCTAAACTGACAACCAAGACGCACCCACAATACCAAACCCCAAACGAATAACATATCTTGACTCCAAACTCGAAAACTGCGGACACTCAAACTACCTAGACGAATTATCATTCTAGATCTGGACCCGAAGAAGCTCGGTACTGCAGGAAGATGGGGAAGACGCCAAGATAAATCCGGAGGCCTCGAAGCAAAGACCCAAGGAGGCACCTTACCATACGGCCGAGCGGCCCGACTCGGTCAGGCAAACCGGCGGACAGCCGGGACCACTAGACACCAAGTCGCAAGCCGACACTCCTACAAGGTGAAAAGGTAAAGCACGCGGGCAAAGCACCGGCATATCGACGGACTCCCGCCGTTGAGCGGAGGCGGTGGCTGAACAAGCAATCAGCGACCACTACCGGAGCTAGGGTAAAAAAGTCGGGGAGACGAGAACCGACGCCAACAGAATTCCCACCGGGCTCCGGGAGGGGCATAGAAGATGGCCCCGCCTACCGCCGCGACTCGGCCAAGCCAGTGAAGAAGGCCGGCAGTGGCTGTTGCCGGCTAGGTGGGGCAGATTTGATTTTTTTCTTTCTGCCGAGAGGAAAAAAGTAGTGAGAGAAAAAAATTTATGCCGACTATGTTATGTAGTCGTACATGGTTATCTTTATAAATGAAAACAAAAATTAATGAAAAAAATTTATTTACATGGTTATCTTTATAAATGAAAAAAATTAGAAATATGAAGAAGATTTTCACACCCATGTTGTCTCATCTCTCTCCGGCCTAGAAAGAAAAAAACCAGGTTTGTTAAATTTCCAACGCGTCCTGCATCAGCAAGCCACATGTCACGCCCTTGTTCCTCGAATGATGGATGCGTGCGGCCTTAGTCCCTTGTGCACCCTTCGCAGCTAGCTAAGTCAGCTTCATCGTGCTCAGATTGTGTGTGCTCGGTGTGTGCAAGTACTTTGGCTAGAGAATATGGAAAAGGATTCGAGAGAGTGAGATTAGGGAAAATGCTTGTACTATTCACTCAAACTTTGTACAAGAGAGTTTTGATGTTGCTTGGATGGTTTACAAATGAGGGGGTCTCTCCTATTTATAGGCAACACCTCCTCTAAGGAATGATCTAGATCCTACAAGGGTCTTAGGTCTTCTAGACCCTTCCACAAAATCCTACTTCTTGCACACATGTCCTAGAACCTTCTCATGATCCTTGTCCTACCTACAAACCTCTACAAGGTTCTAGGCTCTTCTTGTCCCTACTACAAGTATCTACACAATTTTGGAGCCTTCTAGAAGCTTCTAGACAAAACAAGCCCTTGTTTAAGTCATCTATGTACAATACCTAAGCTTGAGGCGAACTATTCATCAAAAGGATGAATAGGCCCCATCCGCGGGCAATCTCCCTTCGTGCATGCGGGTCTACTTGGGTCGGGATGGGTCTTGGTGGCGTGGAGCGTTACATTCTCTCCCACTTATTGTGGCGGCATCCTCGTCGCCTCGTAATTCTCGAGGATATCTCGAAATTGCCATAAGTCCTTGAATTCCCAAGATGCTTCAGACACGGGGAGGTCTTTCCAGTTAATTAAGTATCTATTCTTCGGCGGTATCCCTCGTCGCTGTAACACGTCGGATGTGAGCACTTCGTCCACTTCCTTGTCAAAAGACTTGGTCGTGAGCGGCGGTGCCCTTTGTGATAACCCTCGGCTTGGGTCTTCCGCATCGTCTTTATAAGGCTTCAACATGCTCACGTGGAATACTGGATGAATTTTAAGTGTTGGAGGTAGATCAACCATGTATGCCACGTTGTCTATCTTCTTAATCACCGAGAACGATCCCTCGTACTTTCGTACCAGTCCCTTGTGCAAGCTTTGAAAGGTCTTGAATTGTCGAGGCAACGACTTCACAAGGATTAGATTCGCTTGGGAGAACTCTTGAGGACGCGCGCCTCTTCTTGTCAGCCCATTTCTTCGTTCCTCTACAGGCCCTTTCTAAGTATGACCGTGTTAGGTCCACCTGTTCCTCCCAAGTCTTGACCACCTTCTCGACCCCGGGGCTCTTCCCATCCTTCGTAGGTAGAGAAATTGTTGCGGTGTTAGTTGTTGTTGCCCTGTGACCACCTCAAGGGCTTCGCTCAGTTGATTCACTCTTCTGCAAGTTATAAGAAAATTGGGCAACATAGAGCAACTTGGCCCAGTCCCTTTGGTTGGCACTTACAAAGTGCCTTAAGTAGTACTCAAGTAGATTCTAAACAAGGAAGGAGTCTTGATTCTAATCTTCAATAAATTCGTCCTTTCTTTTCCTTCCATATATACAGATTCTACGAGTTCCATGCACGAGAGAATCGTACCAAAATAGCAAACACAAATAAGATCTTGCATATCTTAAATATAAACAAATCGACCATCTATAACAAGAAGATCCTCCCTTTTTTATTTTGTTTTGCTTGAAAGAATAAAACTTCAAGATATTATTTTTAACTCATTGCCAAAAATAAATATTTCACCATCTTTCAATATTCCATAGCTCTAAAACATACCATAATTATATTGTAACCTCTAATTAAATCACCCTAAACATATTTATCATAACTATTGGCGATCCATTGTCAACAAATCATTCTGTTACTTACTTGCATGTACACTTTAAAAAACTGTTCCATTAATTGTGGTTGACTCTCGAACGACAACCTGAGGTAAGAGCATCCGATGGAAAGGTGTCCATTTTGTGACATGGAGAAAAGAAAATAAAAAATTATGTCTCCAATGGTTAATGTCACTTGTGGTGTCATTTGTAATGTGTAAAATTATAATTGGTTAGAGAAGAGAGATAAATTGAATAAATAATATTATATAATAGAATTAGTTCTTTAGAACGACTTCTACGTCTAGAAAGTCTTCTAGACATTTTTCACGACATGTGAAATTATTTGTGGCATGTTGCAATAAAATTGAGCAATAAAAAAATCATTGGAAATGCTCTAAAGCTAGTTGAGAGGGGAAGAAAAGTGATTCCATGTGTTTAAAGTGAATTTTCAATGGATTTGAAGTTTAGAATTTGAGATATTTGATCAAAATGGATTTTGCATGGATATAGGTGATTTTGTGAGTATATCTTCTTTTATCATTTTTTTTTTAAATTTTGTGAAATTTGGTTTGGATATTTTTGTAATCTGTTTTCTTATCTATATTTTTAGTGTGAAGAAGTCTGTAATCATACAATCATGTTCTCATATTTATGATATATTATCTATCTGGTGTTACCTCTTGAATATAAATCAGATATATATGAAAAATATGTGATTTCTTTTTAATTTGGCGAACCGTCGGCTCAGGGCCGAGCTAGCGATTCAAACGATTCAGCCAAATCTTGACCGTTGGATCTCAACAATGTCTATTCAACTATCGACTATTTGATTGTTGGATATCCAGGCTTGCCGATTTGGTTTCGGTCCTAGCTCAGAACCGGCGAAAAAAATAATAGTTTGCTTAAATAATTAAACTTTTGAAAATTTGGAAAAACGCACTGGTTAGCCCGGTCGGTTCCAGTTCAAAATCGGACCCTGAACCTGAACCTGCTCGGATCAAACAATGGCCGGTTCGTGGACCGTGTTCGACGGTCCGAGTCTGTTCCGTAACCCGTCCTTAAACAGTAGAAAAATGACATAATTATCATCTATCATTATAGTGAAAGATAATTATTATAATAACGAATTCATAAAATAAAAACAATTTTCTACAAGCAGTAGCCATGTGTTCGTATGGCCATGCTCGTGCCCTCTGGTAAAGATAATCGAAAATGAGACAAAAGAGTCCTTAAAGCAGCAAAAGTTAATTAATGAGTGTACAAAAATAAAACAATTCTTTTTCAAATTTTTTCCTTTTTTTTTTCTTAATAAAAGCATAATTACTTTCCTGCTTTTATCTTCAATTTTCATATCGTATTTTTTACCCTTTTGGGTCTCTGTATCATCCTGTTAGTCAAACTTGTATAAATCCCTGTATTTCTATTCATAGAAATATAAACAGCTTTTTTGGCTCCAGTACATAGTTTTTAAACCCGGCCCAGCAATCGACCCGGGTAAGTCGGGTTGGCCGGATTTTGACCGGTTTCATTATTACCCGGTCCAAATAACCTACTCGGACCGATTCAAGCTCCGGGTCGACCCACCAAACCGGTCCGGGTTGAAAAACAATGCTCGAGTATGTAATTTAGAAATACTTTGGGCTGGTTTACAGTAAATATCTTTCCTTTTTCTTTAGGGAAAGTTTGAAGCACATGCTTTCAAAATCACAAATTCAATTAAAAATATCAGAAAAAAAGGGGATTGAAATTGATAATAAAGGGAAAAAAAAGGACAAAATGTAAAATATTCAAACTATAGATGTAAGGAGTTAATTCAACTAAAAGTCTGTTACATGATGATAGTGAACAATGTGAGGTCCACTCCACAGCACACAGCAAAATAAAAGGAGAGAGGGTACAAATTACATAATGAACAAAACAGAGAAAACAATAATAATACCCCACTCCATTTCAAATTAGTTCATATGTCCTAAGGCTTTCTTTCAAGCCATGCATTTATGTATAGTTGTAACCAGTATGGTATTTGATGATTATGATGATACTAATAATATCAAGATATAACATCTTTCGACCTGTCGTCGTGGCCGGTGGGTATAGTAACGATCTTCGGCCAAACAGCTATTCGAACTTTTTGTCTTCCTTGTATCAATGTAGTACACAAAACTTTCTGCATCAGCCACCAACCGAAGAAAGAGCCACATTATCGAAAACCGAATTAAAGCCAATCGATTCACGTCATAAAACACTTATATCTATTAACTTTATGGGATCGTTACAAAATTACCGAGGTTTGTAGTACCTACAAGCACGATAAGTGGTGTCGTGGAAATTGAAGTATTCACGACGTAAAATTTTTTTTTTTAAAGAATCAAAAGGGTATTTTTTTGTAATTACCACATCTCAAGGGCAGATTTTGTAATTATCCCAAAGTATATGTCGGACAGAGCTCCATACCAAAAGGTAATAAGCGAAAAAAATTCCTCCTTCCTAGCCATGAAAAACCTCTTATGCCTTCTACATTTCAACGCCTTCTTGCCCGGAAGAAAACCTAAAAGACAATAATCAATTACTAAAATAAAACTAAGATTTCATTGAATGGTGAGAAGTCGATTGCAGATTATAATAGGTAATACAGAAAGCAATAGGATTACCTAGGCATTTGAAGGTAACACGATTTGAGAGAAGCTATGGTGAGGGGTGAGCTGCTCGAGAGAAGGTCATTGCTTGAGGACGAAACTTGTACATTGTCATTGGCTACGGGCAGAGGCTGTGAGGAAACAGACGAGTGGTTTTCAGCAGCAGATATCTTAGGCGAAGCAAATAGATTATCCGGGAGCACGTGCTCCAAGCTGTAAATTCACGCCATACATGATAGAGGCACACAGGAGAGGTAAAATTAGTAAAAATAAGGAACATTTAAATAATTTGTTGAGGATAAATAAGGGGGGATGATTGCTTTCAACACATAATTACAAAAGAAAAAAGAATAAATGCTGAAGGAAAATTTTATTTGAAGTTATAAAATAGCAGCAGTTAACTTGTATTGAGTGATTTATTCATTGACATAATCGTAATTTACAAGTCGAGCGTTTTCTCTGAAGAAAAAACACAAATACCTTTCCTGGAATTCCGATTCATCACTATTCTCCCGATTCAGGATATCTCCACCATCAATACTGTTGTCGGCAAAAAAATTGTGACCTTCAAGCACATTCTTCTCATCAGCTTCAATGGGTGCTTCTTTGCAGCCATCAAATTCTGCAAATATCAGTCCAAGGTTAATTTAGACATATATATAATGAATTTAAGGCGCACACTATCAAGTGCTGCTAACCTTCTGAATTTTCTTGATTAATGGAGCCAGAGGAATTTCTGAGATGATGATTCATCAGCAACTGAGAGTGTCCCGGGGAGGAATCCGGGATGCTAGAGGAGAAGCTTGGCAGATAACTGAAATTATGGCTCTCGCTTTTCGGGTCCATCAGTTGTAAATTCATCATTCTTCGACCCTGGAGTTCAATGGCCTGCTGCATTTCTGCCTCATGCTCCAATTTTCTCCTCAGCATCATCTCTCGTGGGCTTAATAACATTCTAGGCCCTGAATATTTTATGTTTTAATGTTATGCAGAAAGTAAGAAAAATAAGCAAATAAACTCATTTAAATCATCAAATACAAAACAGCCAAACCATGTGAGCTACATTACCAAAGGGTGTGTCAAAGTGTTCGCCAGAATCAAGTCCAGATGGGCTTAAGCACTGTTGCAAATGTTGTTTCCTACAAATGGTTTCAGTCAAAATAATTCACATAAACATCATGAACTGAATCTTAGTAAGATCATCATGAACTACTATAAAGATATTCAAGAAATAGTACTTCTCTTTGTATTTGCCCTTCTCCTTGTAAGGTTTGACAAGAACACGAGAATCACAAACAAAATGAGGGTTCCCTTTGGCCAAAATGAGCTTAACGGTCTCCGGGTACACAAATGTCACGAACCCAAACATTCTTTTCTGCTGATACGGAATCCTTACATCTTGCACAGGTCCAAACATGCTTCAAACCACGGCAATAGATAAATGTATGATCAGTTGTCATTCTATATAGAATTTTGCAAGAAAGTTGAAGTTACGGTTCGATTTCAATCACCCACTTAAAGTAACTAGAAACATCTTCTTCCTTGAATGTGCTATCAGCCGGGAACGTTAAGTAAATTTGACGGGCGCACGAGTTGGCGCTAGAACTCAATCCGAACGGTGAAAAATCACTCCTGTCACGTTAAGAACCCATTGAATCAATGAAATTTTACTAAAGCAGCATCACTCACTAGTGATTACAATCGCACAAAGCATGATAAAATGAAAAAAAAATCATGATCTTTACCCACAAGGCCACAATGACAGATTAAAAGAAGGAAAAAAAGGGCCCTTTTAACATTACTGCACATATATAATTACCTTGGATTCTCATTTATGGCGTCCATGCATTTGTTGTAGGAGAAAGGACGGTGGCCACCAGAGGCCATGAACGCAAACCTCTGCTGCTGAAGGGCTTTCAGCCTCAGCAGCTCTTCAAACCCGGAAACACTCTTCCCGGGCGACCCGAGATCGACCGGGTCGACCCCGCCACCCGATTCTCCCTGCAAGAACTTGCTCTCGCCACCATTCTTGCCGAAACCTCTCGTAAAGTTCATGCAAGGCCTCCACAGACCCCCTTCGGAGATAAACGCGGCGTCGTTCACCGAATAACTCCTCTTGTGAAACGGGTGCGGCTGAGGGGAAGACGAACCGCCGGCAGCGTCCTCGCCGTACGGGAAAACCAGAGAATCGCTCCTCCCGCCGGGGCTCATCACCGGGTCCGCCGCTGCCGGGTTATCGATAAACGGGAACCGGTAATCGTAGCCGAATTCGTCGTCCGGCCAGGCCCTGCTCCTCGGGAAAGCTCCGGCGGCCGGCGAGGGCGGGTTGCTCAGATGGAACCCGCCGCTGTTCGGCACCACCAGTCCCCGCGGCGAATGCTGGAGGAAAGGGCTGCTTGGCACGGCTGGGCGGGAGAAAGGGGGCGGAGGGTTTGAAGAGGGGCTGTTCGGAGAGAGCCCCAAACGGGCCTTGGCTTGGCCGATGTAAGACAGCAGAAGCGGGTCCGGGCTGAAAGCCAGCCGTATCATCTCCTTTTCGCCTTGGTCCTGTATCAGAATGTAGCCCATGATTTTCGAAGAGTTCTCCGGATCTAGAGCTTGGATCCTCGACATCACTGTCTTAGTAGCTTCGTAAGCATCCATGGCTGCCGGCGATAAGTGTGTCTGAACTATGTGTTTCCCGGTGAGATAAAGTTTGCTCCTTTTTCCCCCCTCTCTCACAGAGGAAGAAATCAAGAAAGTGAGTGAGTGAGTAGGGTTTTAAAGAGAGTTTGATGGAAGGCCAAAAACCTCTTTTTTGAAAAAAGAGAGAGAGGAAAGAACAAGAATTGTTTGAAGGGTGATGTGATTTTTAGTGGATGGGTATGTGTGAGAGACTTTAATTATTATTTTTTTCTTGGGAACCTCTCTAATGAAGGGGGGATGGTTAGAATTTTACTCATGATATGCCAAAAAAGATTTGAATAAGTTGGTGCTTACTCACTCTCTATTGTACAAATCTCACTTTTCTTGTGTAGATTACAAATAATTGTGGGGTCATTATGAAAGAGAAAAAAATTAAAGTATAGCATTGCATTAATATCTCATAGACAAAAAAAAGGGAACAAAAGATGTGTGTGTGTTTTTTTTTTTCATTTTCTTCCACACAGACTCGGCGCACGGGCACGCACTCGTGGTTCTGCTCCAACAATCGGGCGAGAGTCGAACACCTGTGCGGGACGACGATACGCGTTACGAATTAATTCTATGACGTCTAAAAATTATTTAAACGGTAACAGGATTCGGCCAATTAAAGTTTAAACTCGGATCTAGAATTTATCCGGTTATGAACATCAAATAAAACTAAGGTTTGTGTAAAACTTATGTATATTTATATTTTTTTTTGTATGTGGAGTTGAGAGTGATGGGACATGAGGGAGTTGGATTGCAGTGCAGGCGGTCAAAGTTTTGGATTTGGGAGAAAAATATGAGTCAATTTGTGGCTTATGAGGTGGTTTGTGTGGTGGGGGGGTGTGGGGTGTGGTGTGGGGTCACACAAAACTTGGAACCCTGCAGTCTTTGGGTAATGTGCAAAAACTTTTCCCTCTTTAATAAAAACTCTCTCTCCTCTCTCTTTGAATATTTAAATATTATTATGTCAATATATTTCTGTAAATGGTTTTATGTAATCTGACAGAGTACTACTGAGCAGTGAGTGTGGATTTTTCAGATCTCTAAACAGGAAATGTCCGTGTGTCCACTATCTTTTTTTATTGCAGTGTAAAATTATGCAGCATATTTGAACTCACGAGGTTGTTCGGGTTATATATACGTGAAGACGAGATTGTCATTGCGTATTTGAATAAATATGATGGTCTTCGGGTTTAGCCTTTTTATTTTTCGCTTTTATTAGTACTCTTTTAGTTCTTTTATTTAGTAAACTTATTAGGAAAATAAATATTTGGCAGTAATAAGTTAACTAGTACAACGCCTGTGTATTACACGGGTGCTTGTTAATAATTTTTTCATTAAAATTTAAAATTAATGAGAAAAAGTAGGTGAAAATTTAAATAACTTTATAAATATATATATATTAGTATATATTTAGTATGACACTTTTTATTTGTGTGACTTACTTGTGTTATATTATAATAATTTATTTATTTTATATATACAATATGAATGTCAAATCGAAGATCATGAAAAGATGATTAATTTGATATATTATATATGTAAAACCAATAACAAATACAAAAGTTATCAACTTTTAAAATATATTTTTAATTCAATAGCTAATTGAAGGAAACAAATCAAAAGTCAGAGATATATTAGTCATTGTAAAATTATAAAGAATTAAAAGGTTATATTAGTACAAGTGACTAGTGTGTATCCCGTGCGATGCACGGACTGTATAAATTTGAAGAATATATATTTTGACATGCATTAAGATCGAAATAATTATAACACATAGGAACAGTACTATTGAATCATAAAATGTTCGTCAAGAAAAATCATATATTATTAAAAACCTCCATGTACACAATATTATGAACTTGATTATTGGAAACTCGTTTGATTATTAGTATTATTAGTACATCTTGACTGTTAAAAAAGATGTTTGAGGAATAATACTTAATTCAGGTTCATCATCACTTGTGAGATTAATTAAGACTGTATATCCTCCAGCACTCGCTTTTGCAAAAATGTTGGTGTTATGTTGAGCAGTCAAATTTGATATCAGACCATAGGATGATTTGTTGGAATAGAGATTTTTCGACGACTTACGTGACTCTATAGTTCCAAAAACTACAATAAAAAAAATACAACAGAGTGATGCACAAATTTGATAATCAATTAAAGTATAGGCAAAATATATTGTGTAAAGTAAATAATAAATTATTTACCATTTGTGACATCAGTTAATGGCATCCTTTGTGGAGTATGCAACGTATCATGAGTATTTTGACATTTATTTGGTGCACCATACATAACTGTAGAATAATGATACATTCTTTTTTTCTTAAAAAAACATTCAAATAAAATTTATGTAAATTTACAAAAGTTGAAACAAACAAAAATATTTATCAGAAATTTATATAATATACAATTGTGCATATGACTTAAAAGATACTCCTATAAAACATATTTTTTTCTGTTAAACACATATAATATATAAAGTATTTATATTCATGTGATATTAATTAATTTTCTCTGTATATATGGTATGTTTATTTATTTCATGAACTAAAAATATATATGTGTTAAAGTATTGACAAAAGTAAAATTTATAAATTAGATAACATAATCAAAAATTTTATGGAACCATCAAATGGTTTTCTTATGGAGCCATCAATCACTTAATGTTTTGACACATGTCCAAAGTGCATTTAATGTAGGACACGTGTCAATACACTATTTGTGAATAACTGTGAATGACTCCAAAAGTCGAGCCATCCGATGGCTCCATAGCAAAATTGATAACATAATATATGTGTTCAATATTAATGTTATATATCTATCATTTCGAAAAAAAATAATTAATGATATATTATAAGTAATATAATTGGGTTAATTTATGAAACAATTAAATATATTTATATTTATATTGGCCAAAGTAATACAATAAACTTATAATTAAAGTCAACCCATTACCATTGGTGTAAAGTCGGGCTTATTAATTTTTTTTTTTTATTTTTTCCCTCCAAACTGGGCCTAAAGCAAACTAAATCCCGATATGACAGTTAATATTAGTCAAACAAAAACTAACGGTCTGAAATGAATAAAACTTGATATAAAAGAATTAAAAAAACCCCGATATTTTAGGGCTAGTCATTTGTTCTGTTAGCTTCTTCTCACTTCTCTCTCCCACTGCTTCATCTTTCTCAACCCTTAAACCGACCTTCGTTTCATTTTTATTTTATTTTTTTTGTTATAGTTTTGAATGTACTCAGCTCATGATAATCGGTTTTTCTGAGAATCTATGTCGAATACGACCTGATCCATATTTTTCTGAGAATCTCAGTCGAATATGACCTGATTAATTTGTATGACACACGGGATTCGAAACCAAATTGAATGATCTGAGGTCTTTCATTTTTATTTTTTTATTCAGGATTATTGTATAAAAATATTA
>CACSLK010027840.1:1466383-1477568 GCA_902706635.1 Striga hermonthica | reverse complement strand
AAAAAAAAAAAAAAAAAAAAAAAAAAAAAAAACCGAGCACACAGTAAGTAACATTTTTCATTCTTGCATAGGCTTCCAACAGGAAAGAGCGTATAAAATTCTACCTTTCCACCCCTGCAGAATCCACCCGCCGTCCTCCTCACACATGAAATCAGTGTGGTAATCTTTCCTCACCTTAAACTTCACTTCCCTCATAATCTCCTCGTTGAGAGGGAGCTGCCTGAAACAGGCCCTCTGATTCCTTGCTTGCCACTGTCTGTACGTCTCGGGCCTCTCTATCCGCTCTGTCCCCTCGCATGCTATCACATTCATAACCTCCCTCCCGAAGACCTCCCTCTCGTACATCAGCCTGTCCTCATCCTCTCTTGGCAGCGTGGCCTCCATCATGTCAAACAGGGACGAGTAGTGGTACAGCACCTCCCGGAACCTCGATGCGAAAAACGGGGTATTGTACGTCCCGTTCACAACCCCGTGCACGAAAAGGCGGGGCTTCATCCTCTCGATCAACCTGAGAACCGCATCCCGAGGGCTGTTGAGGCCCATGGACTCCTCGGCCACATGCCTCAGCCTGTACATGCAGTTCACCACCAAAAACTCCTCCACCTCAATCCTCAGGTCCTCCATACGGACGTCCTCCCACCTCTTGGCCACCGCCCGGTACTCAAATGGCACACCAAACCTTGCACAGAACTCGGCAAGCCGCCGGCCCGTGCGCTCGACCAGCGCAGCAGGCCTAAGCCCTGGCTGAGGCAAATCGATCCCAGTAATCCTCAGCCGGGGTGGGCCCCCAGGCCGGAGGGAGAGACCGTGTATGATGCAGGGCCACTGGAAGCCCTGCAGAATCCCAAAGTCGATCACGTGAACGGCCCCTGCGGCCCCGACGTGTTTCCCGATCGACTTGTTGGCATAGATATTGGACAGCCGCTGGAAAGGGCAGGCTGACATGTAGGCCCCGTAGGACTGCAGGAGCTTCGAGCCTGGGATCCGTGTCAAAGAAAGAGAGGGTCCCGTCCCCGCCATACGGGCCTCAAGGGCGGTGGCTAAGAAGTGGGCCAGGCGCTCGTTGGGGTCACCGTGGGCCGATGAGTAGCGTCTTATCTGGCGGAGGAGCTCCTCGGTCTGGAAGGTGGAGACCGCAGCCGCACATCGGACAAGAAGGGCCCGGAGGTCGACTACATCACGCGCGGGGGCCCGGGCCCGGTTCTTCTTGGTGGTCCCCTTGGGCCGGCCGCGCCTCACCTGTTTGGACTTCCGGTACATCTTTTTGGTTTGGTCTTCGTCGCTGGCGGACGACTCCTCGGAGTAGTGAGGCGGGGAGGTGGCGTAGAATCTGGGGTTCATCTTGGGGCACAGTAGGGACCTGTCGTATTTATTCCCGATGGGATCGTCATCGTCGTCGTCGTTTGCCAACTGCTTACGGCTCCGCTCTTGGGAATCTTCATCTTCGAGGTGGTGAAGAGTTTTATTAGTCTTGGCGGGGGTGGAGTGGTGGTCGGTGTTGGAGTCGGTGGAGCAGAGTGCTTCGTAGAAGTATTTCTCGGCCGCTTGGAGAGCGGGGCATATGTTGGCAGGCCAGTTATGATCCAAGTCATCGTCTTCCTCCTCTTCCAGCAGCATCTGCTTTATGTAGTCGAAGACTCCGCCGAAATAGTCAGTGGGGCCATCATCTTCTTCGATGATATTGGAATCGCCGCCGCTGCGTGTCTGCGCAGGCCCATCGGCAAAGCCAGGATGATGATGATACGTGCTCCTCTGCCTCATTTGCAAACCATTCATCGATTTTTTTGATTGATTTGACGATGGAATTAAGGAAACACAAATAAGAAGATGATGACAGAAATAACAAGATCTGTTATTGGAATTTGAAAGAGGGAATGAGTACTTTGTAGTTGATTAAAATAAAAAAAAATGCGCGGACAAATAATGGTGAGTAACTCCCTAGATCTGTTTACAACTTCTAAGAAGATCCAAATAAATAATATATTTTTGTGGGCACGACTACCCTCCTGTAAACGAATGGTGTCAGTATGTTATTATGGACCATAAGATGGTAAAAGTTGATAGTGACCCTTAGATTTGGTATACTAACACTGTGCGATGCCTCCAAATAATTATTAGGAGATTTTTCAAGACCTGAAAGATAGGTAAATTATCAATTTGGGCTTGAAAGAGACTTTTTCTTAATTTGGGACCTGAATGTTATAAAACTATCAAATTAAGTCCTACAATTAACAACACTCATAAAACCATTAAATTAAAAGTTAATTTTAAGTTTTAAAATACTAAATTTGAAGAAAAATAAAAGATTGTTGCTTACTCACATAAAATAATAAGTAAACATTTGCATAATATTAAAAAAAAAACATATTTGGTGTTTTAATACTTAAAATTAACTCTCAATTTAATGGTTTTATGAGTGTTGTTAATTGTAGAACTTAATTTGATAGTTTTATAACATTCAGGTCCCGAATTGAGAAAAAAAAATCTTTCAGGCCCCGAATTGATAGTTTACTTATCTTCCGGGCCTTGTATTGGAAAAATTCCTAATTATTATTGACATGCAGGTAACCGACCGATGTCTTAGATCTGAAATGAACCGGTTGAGATGATTTTCGATATGTTTGAACCGCGCTTGAATCGCCACGAACACCAGCAAGTAGACGTGTCCACGGGTCGAACTGGCTCGTGAACCGGTCCTGGCCAGCCCGAACTGGCCCAGAACCGTCCTCCTAAGGGCCGGTTCCTTGACCAAACTGTAGGATTGCGGTTCGGTCCCGGTTCATAAACTTTTAGTTTTTGACCCGTCGGGCCGGGCCGGGTCGCGGGTCACATTGTTTTTTTTTTCTTGGTTGTAAGGGTCGTACTGGCCAGGAACCATCCGAGACCCGCCGGGCCAGTGAACCGGCGGTTCTGGGCCGGTTCTATGAACCGGCCTATAGTTTTTTCGGGCCGGTCACCGATCATAATATTGAGGCCCGTCGACCCGGCGGGCTGCCGGGTCGCAGCCCGATAGTTGGTCACCTCTACCTGCAAGAACTCAATGTCGGAGAGGTTACCGACGTAGAGCCCCCAATGCTTATGTCAGTACCAAGAAAAGAGGGGGAGGTGCTCTGCAGAGAGAGCAGTTTGAAATGTCTATAGAGTGTATAAGTTAGGGTTTAGTCATACCTCATCCCCTAGAAATACCTACCCAGAATGTCCTCGATCAGCCTGCTCGGTCTATCTATATCCTAATCACCTCTAAATCAGATTTGAGTCACATTGAGATTTCATCTTCTCCTCTTAAGATTCTTCCTAATCCGTAAATTTTGCTTAATATTTGGAGTTATGTACTGATATACACCTCGAGTCGCGAGGTATACGAAGTCTTCTCGACGGTGCGGAGGGATGGCTCAAGTGAGGGACTCTCGAGTTCAGACCCAGGAGTTTCCGCCATTAGGATATCACCCTCAATCTCTGGAAGCGCATCTTCCTCTTCTTCAGTCTTGCCCGCGTGGATCTAATAGACATTGATCATGGGCTCATCGACTTGAGGCTCAACGGACTGGATGTGTTCCATTATACCGTCAAGCTGCAGCACCAATTGAGTGTATCCAACCTCAATCTTCTCCAGTTGAGTTGTTTGAGCAGACACACGAGCAAGAACGAGATTGAGTTTTTTGTAAAATGTCAAAGTGTCCTCTCGATGTTTATTTTCCACGAGGAATCGGGGGAAGAATTGTAAACTCGGTCCTCCATAGCTCGAATGTGTTCCTCTAGGTTCTCGATTTCAGCTTCAAGACTTTTCCTTCGGGCTGCTTGGGAGGTCAGAATATCGAGAATCTGATCAAGCTTAGCACCATACTCTGAGGAGTCCACGGAGAACTCATATGATTGCTCGAACAGTAATAGATTCAACAGTTGCTCGTAAGGGAAGGTACATGCCTGGCCATACTCCCATGAACTGTAGTTCGGCACATTATTCCAGTAGTGAGCGTATGAGGATGGGACTGGGTAGCCTGAGTTCATTGAGCTCTTCGGTCAAATGTCCTGCACAAAAGAAACAAAACAACCACACGAAGCTGCAAAAACCGAGACAAAAACAACCAAAAAAAAACAAAGAGAAAAATGAAAAACTTAAAGAAAGAACACAAACGCGAAAAACACAAAATAAAGAGAAACACAAGAAAATAAAATCAACATCAATACCAAATATCATACTTGCCTTCTCCAGAAATAGCGCCAAATTTGTTGTGTACAAATTGTTATTTTTACCGAGTACTGAATCGAAAGATTCGTTCCCTGGGTCGATCTCACGAGGAAGGTGATTCGGAATTTAGAATTGGTGTTGGTAACACACACAAAAAAAAAAAAAAAAAAAAAAAAAAAAAAAAAAAAAAAAAAAACAAATCTAAACACTCTAATCAGAAAGGAGTTTGAATGAATTATTAACTAAAGAATAGTATAAAACAATAATCTACCTAAAAATATGAAAAGATGAAGAAGCTAGGGAATTGGGGATAATTAATTTGAGTTCTTTTCACAAAACCGAGAAATTAATTGTTCAATTCGAGATTGACGCTCTCGCTTAATCATCTAGCGGTTCGCTCCCAATAACTCTTCGTAACAAGGGATTGAACATAGACGAACAAGCTCGAGCATACAATACAGGCCAATTATCACAATCCCAAAAACTTCTCGTAACAAGGGTTAGGTAATCTACAAGCACATATTTCAATCCAAAACCTATATACTATGCAATTACGAAATCATCTACCTCATGCGAGTCTAGGTCTACTACTTCTCCCCTTTCGGTTCTAAAAGTCGCTAATTAAATTAGAAGAGAATTAATCGACTAATCATATAGAATCAACAAACCGTAACTCGACAAATTAACATTCAATTGTTTTCAATTGCAATATCGAAGTGTCACTCTTTGATTATATCAATCAATTAAATAAGAATTCATCAATTCCAAATAAAATTGACTCGCACAAAACGAACAAATCAAGCCCGACATATACGAATTAAACAAGAACAATCATCCCATATCCCTAGCAATCAGAATTAACTACATAAGATAAATTCAACACAAATAATCATCTCTCCCACATCAACCATTATTAATTATAAGAGAAAAAACTTACAATCAATCCAATTCCAAGTGTTGAATTCAAATTACAACCTTAATCCCTAAATAGTAAGAAGAAGAAGAAAAATATAAAAGAAAGATGAAGAGAAGAAGAAAAATGACGAAGAAGAAGAAAGGGAGGAGAAAAGGATTTTTTTCGTGGCGTTCTCGGCCTAAGGTTCTTCACCTGGTCGAGAATTAGATTCTCTACGAAGTCCCGTACGATATATATATATATATGAGAGCAAGAGTCACGGCACGGAGGAGTAGTGGCGCGGCCCGAGGAGAGAGGCTGCCGCGGCGTGAGGTGTTGTCGCGGCGTGAGGTGTTGTCGCGGCGCGACGGAGCATGGTGCAGCGGCGTGGCACATCTGCGCGGCGCGAAGAAGCAAGGTACCGCGGGCATGGGGAAAATCAACACAATACAAAAACAACTAAAACTTAAAATAAAAGAAATTACGCCTAAACTTGTATAATCATAAAATACCTTTCCCCGACACTTAAAACAAAACAATGTCCTCATTGCTTAACCAATAAAAGCATAGGAGAAAGCACGTTAACACACAAACTTATGCGAGAAAATCAAAACGAAACAAACTATATAAACTAAAATGAAGAAAAACACGAAATCACATAAATAGACTAAAAATTAAAAAGAGAAAAAGTGTGCAAACCGAAACTTCATCGAGAATACAAGTATTCGAGAGTAAATTTTTCACGCTCGCTCCTTCCCCTGATAGATATGTCGTGCCTATACAAACCACAAATACTCCAAAACTCCCATTATTCAAACAACATAAATAAACACACAACATAAAATAAAGTAAATAAAAAAGCAGTAAATAACTTGGTTGCCTCCCAAGAAGCGTTTGTTTAACATCATTAGCTTGACTAAACCTGGAATGAAATCATCCTGGGTCTAAGAAAAGATGACGATCATGCCACACCTTTGTATTCTCAAGTATTAACAGCTTTGGCAAAACCGAACAAAGGCGTGCCAACTAAATTCTCGTGGTTGTGTTTATTTGAAATTGAACACAATTTTTAACAATCACCAAGAAAAGAAATAAATCATTACAATCTTTTGCCACACAATCAACCACCGGGAATATAAAAATATCAGTGGAACACATAGAATCAATCCTGGTCATCACAAATGTTATCTCGGATGTGACATTAACTACCTCAAAAGTCGGGACAATGGGCATAAACAAACCCAACTCCCCAAAATGATCACAATCCTCAATAACACGAAATGAACACCCGATAGGCATAGAAACCAAGTCACACCCAACCTCAAGAGTCAAGTCATCAATAAACTCTTCTTTCGGGTACATGACATCACACACCAACTTAGCATTCTCCTCAACACCTTCCACAATTTTATTCTCCTCCTCAAAATCATTCTCCCAAGCACTATCCAATTCGTTAGAATTAACCAACTTATGGATAGACACAACCAACTCCTCAAAAGAATTGTCACCCATGCTATTTACAACATCCACAACCGACTGCACATTCTCATCCTCAACAATAAAATTAGAATACATAGCACTATCACCCAAAGAAAAATTTGACGTACCTTTTGTACAATTCAAGTCCGGTTCGTCAAGAGAAGAAATTTCTTTAATAACCAGCATAAATGTCCTCACTCTTCTCAAGAATTTGTGTTCCATCATATATAAGAGTGAGGCCATTCTCTCTCAAAGAGGTAATTTGATCCACCATAGTTCAAAATTCTTGCTCCAACCCAGTGCTTTGTCGAATAATCTCCGTAGATAAAAAGGAATATCTATCGAGCGGGATATAAGATGCGTCCAAGTCGAGAAAGGATACCACATTGGAGTCGAACCTTGTAAGAGTAGTTTGAATAAATGATGGAATAGGAATACACCTCAAGTTTTGAAACTCCTCAATGATCGACGCAAGGCTAGCAAGTGCCTCTTGTATGCTCGTCAAGACCTCTTGGTGATAATCGGATGTTGTAAAGGATGAAGAAAGGAACTCGGTCTCATCTTTTTCTGGCATAGGGGCCATGGAAGCCAGAAGGGATTGGTTGCACTCCTCAAATTTCGCCATAATCTCGTCTATTCGGCTTGGCGAAACTTCTTGAGGTGGCTCAGGTGAATTTATGTAATTATTATAATCCTGAAACGGAGGATAATTGTAATTCAAAGATAAAGGATTATAATAAGGTGTACAGTCATGTCCCGAACTATAATCGGCTCTATGTGTTTGGTATGAATATCCACGGTCATCTACACAGGATGTATAGTATCCGTCATAAGTATAAGAATTTGAATAGTTCGGATACGAAGAAGGTGGCTCTACATATGGTCTATACTTCCCCTCTTGGTAATTGTTAAGGTATCCACAAGACGAGCCTCCAGCATAGGAATAATTGTACGGGTCCATGGAAGCTTTTCCAATAATTAATTTTATTAATTTATTTATTTATTTTTTTATCAAAAGAAAAACAATAAAAATACAAGTTACAATATTTACAAAAACACAAACACCAAAAGCAAGAAAAAAAAAATACACAAAATAATAATTATTTATTTATTTTTATTTTTTATTTTTTTATTTTTATAAAAAACAAGAGCAACACAAAAAATAAAATTAATACCAAAACTAAATATCCTACTTGCCTTCCCCGGCAACGGCGCCAAATTTGTTGTAGCAAATTATTTTTATTTTACCGAGCACCGAATCAAATGATTCGTTTCCCGGGTCGATCTCTCGAGGAAGACTGTTCGGAATTTAGAATTAGTATTAATATCGCATAAAAGAAAAATAAATCCTAAACATTCTAATCAATTATCATATGGCTTCTTTTACTACAATTATCAATTTAATTAATCACTAGAAAATTATAATTAAAGTTAGAAATAAAGTTAAGGATGTTAAAAGAGTTTGGGAATCGGGAAATAATTATTTTCAGTTCGAACGATAATTTCAAATCATTGATTATTCGGTTATGTGATTCGATAAATAACTAATTTAGAGGTTCATATTCAATAATTTTTCGTAACAAGAATATAAACATAAATTAATATATTTTCAAACCAAATAACTCGTAAGCAATACAGTTACGAACAAGCTTACCCATTTCGAGCCGAGATCAATCAACTTCTTCCCTCTTGGTTTTAAAATTAATTAATTAGATTTAGAAGGTGTTTAATCGACTAAATCATAAAAATAAGTATAACTCGAAACGATTAAACAATTAACAACACGTCATCATCATCGAACCGAAATAATCATTTCCCTATCCCGTTAGGATAAGTTAGTTCATGGTGAGTTTATCGACACAAATAACAATAATAACCCAAGCTATCGTCGTACTTATAAAAAGTTACGATAACTTACGATTACTATTGAAAACTTGACGTCAATATATCACTAGAACTTCAAATACATAAAGAAAAATCACTTACAAGATCATGCAAAGATCATGTATGGGAAACCATTCTTGTAAATGATGAAGAAGAAGAGCAGAAAAGAAAGAAAAGAGGAAAATATTTACAATATCTTGAATTATGAAGTTGTGTTTGTTACAAGCATGATCATCTCTATTTATAGCTGAGATTTTGGTGTTAAAAATAGCTAAAAATCATCTCTAGGTAAAGCATGAGTCATCCCATCACCTTCATCACACCAACTTTCATTATTTTGAACATCACAGCTGCAGAAATCGACTAGTAGCGCCGCTACTATGTCGTCAGCTTGCATGTCATCACGGTTTTCGCTCGTTCGGGCTCGTTTAGACTTGGAATTGAGTTTCCTCTTTTCCTACGCGTCGCTAATGAACCGCTCTATCAAATGGTGCAAGATTTCCTACAATTTTCCCGAAAACCCGTTCTCCCAAGACCTCCAATCTCGTCGGTTGCTGCATATTTTTTTTCCGTTTTTTCTCGTTCTTACTCGTTTGAACTCGTTTTAACTCGAAATTGAGTTCCGTTTTTTCCAATGTGTCGCTAAAGAGCTCCTCTTTCCAGTAGTGCAAAGTTTCCCATATTTTTCTCGAAAACCTGTTCTCCCGAGATTTTCAACCTACACACTAAAAACTAAAATACGAACGAAAAATCGGAAAATACACATAATTCACAGAAATACTTAAAATAATTAAAAACACATAAATAACTATAAAACCACTCTAAAACTAACTAAATGACTCAAAATAAAGATAAAAACATATTAAAATAACAATAAAAAACATAACAAAAATAGTACAAACAGTGCGGTATCGCGGCGTGAGGGACAGCAGATTGTCGCGACGCGCTAGGCGTCGTGGCGTGGCGGGCGAAGGTGCTGCGTTTTCTGTCGAACTCGTGGCGTGCTGGGCTCTGCTTGCTTGCTAGCTTCCATGCACGATTTCACATCTCGGGCTCGTTTACGCTCGTCTAGACTCGGAATTTGATTCTGGTTTTTTCTGCTTGTAGCTAACGAACCCTTCTATTCAAATATGCTTTCCCGACCAATTTCACCCAAAATCCGGTCCTCCCGAATCTTCCGATCTACACACTAAAAACAAAGAAAAACTGGAAAAATACACGAAAAACACATTCACAACCAAAACTGAGCAAAACATACAATAAACTATAAAAATGAATAAAAACTAATGAAAAGACCTAAAACAGGGGAAAAAGAAAGAAAAAAAAACAAGGAAAAACACAACAAAAATGGGACAAACAAAGGTCACTGCCTCCGCCAACAAAATATCAATCTCCCAGCGGCATTTCTTAGAGAATTAGGCTACGGGGTCCAAAGACAACACCGTCGAGAAACCTCGAGCAGCCCTGCTGGAGAAGGCTCCTACACGAAAAACTAAACGCCATGAAAGACGCCCTCCCCGCCAACAGAAAAGCCACCCCGCACCCACACAGCTCGTGCCATAGTCCCAGCAAACCACCCGAAAACAGACATAACAACGAGTACCCGAAAAAGTCACCATTGGGACACATCTGGTGAACCACCCCAAAACCCCTCCCCCAACATAAACCGAGGGCCGCAAGCTCTACGCCACCGACGAAAAAATGTCGTCCGCCAGAAGATCCACCCTTCCCAGCACCAGGAAGAGGATGGGGACAGGGAAGTTGCATTGATCGGCCACAGCCCGGCCACCGCAAGACATAACCGCAGGCCACCAAGACAAGACTCGCCATCTGGCCCGAACCCTCTGACATCCACAATGAAAAACCAATAAAGACAAGGCGCCACGTCGGAGAAGAGAGGAGGACCCGACCGCAATTTGCCACAGGTGCAGGTGCATATGATGGCCAGAGCATGGGGTAGAGCGTGGGGTGAAGATCACCCATCAGCGGAGAGGCTCAATGAAACAGCGCAAGGACTATGGCTACGGAAGATTTGGGAAAATTTTGAGGAGAGGTATCGGTTCGTATTCAATTCTCATGTAGTAGTTGCAAATAGAAATTTAAGTTTAGTGAATCTATTACACATTCAAAAACCAGAAAAAAAAGTATTGAACACAATTTTCGAAAGAGTGTCATTTTGATTTGACGGTTTTGCTATGGAGCCATCGGATGGCTCGGCTTATGAAGCCATCCATAGTTATTCACAACTGGTGTATTGACACGTGTCTTGCAATAAATACACATTGGACAAGTGTCAATACATAAATAATAGATGGCTCCATAAGGAAGCCATCCGATGGCTCCATAGAATTTTTGTTTGATCACATAATTGTTGGGTTTTGTTAGGAACGTCAAACAACATGCACAGTATTGAACTTTATCGAAATAAATCCTAACGCAGCGGAATCTATAGTTAGGATATGGACGTTTACCTTTTAAAATTTTTGCCGACTCTGAGACGATGTAGAGTACCGTTGGTGAAGTTCGTCTGAACACCACAACCTAATGGGCGGATAGGTTAGGCCTTTAGTTGATTCTAATCAACACGTCAAACGGATCACGAACACACGGTGGCTGGGTCTCGGCGTCGGGTGCAGCGGGCAGGTCACGGGCGTCGAGCGCGTCGGGCGCTGGGCACGCGGTTGCGTATCGGGGACGGTGTACGCGGGTGCGGGCACTGGTGGCTGGCAGCAGATCAC
>CACSLK010027840.1:1453202-1464868 GCA_902706635.1 Striga hermonthica | reverse complement strand
ATAAATAAACTGCAAACATATGTACTTTGACCGAAACATGATTGCCAGATCAAAATGGAATTGATAGAAACTGCAAAACACAGCTTTTACAGCATACCTCTAACAATAATGTCTTGTTGTGATGTTTTCCATAACAAATGAAAATCTACCTCACTAAAAGTGGGACATGTATATGCACCATATACTCATACATGGTTAAGAAAAATTATAATGCTCAGTCACCATCATAATATTATAACGTATTTATGTTTTAGGTCAGTTTAACAATAAACAAACACAAGCAGGGTGCAAATTAAGATTACACAAGGAGATGCACACTAAATCAATCTGATGAGAACCATGCCAATACTTTGTTGAATCTGCTGTCTCATTATAAGGAATTCACTGGGCAATTAGTCAATTTGCAAAACTCCTCTATATTCTTTTGTGAAAACACTTCTACTCTTGTTAAGAGTGCTATCTATTAAGTCTTAATGGAGATTGGTCACCATAATTCTTCTAGATATCTAGAGTTGCCTCTGGGGTGGGTAGCTCTGAAATTGATACATTTTCATTTGTGGCTGAGAGTTTGAGGAAAAGAGTTCGAAACTGGAAAATTAACTTCCTTTCTCAAGCTGGGAAAAACGTTCTCCTAAAATATGTTCTGAGTGCACTCCCAATTTACGTGATGTCATGTTATGTCTTACCCAAAGCTGTTTGTAAGCATTTATCACAGATTTTTGCTAAGTTCTGGTGGACATTTTTGACGCTAACAAGAATGGAGTTTACTGGAAAGCTTGGAAATGGTTATCCTTGCCAAAGGAGGTGGGAGGGATAAACTTCAAAGATCTCCAGCTGCTGAACCTATCCTTGATTGCCAAGAAAATCTCGAGATTATTCACAAAACCCAACCTGTTGGTGAGTAGAATATTGAAGGCCAAGTATTTCCCTGACCACTCTATTCTGAAAGTAAATAGGAGTTCCAATAGGTCCTAACTTTAGAACAACTGGATGATAACTAAAGATTCAATGCAGAGAGGAATTACATTTAAAGTGAAGCATGAAAAGTCAATCATGGTGTGGGAGATCCATGGATTCCAGCATTGCCAAAATTCAGGTCTACCTCTTTAATGATTGCCAACAGAAACTCAATGAAGGTGCATGAATTGATTGTTGAAACTGGAAGAGGCTGTAATCTTGAGCTATTAAATGAAATGTTCAATGAAGCAGAGGTGAATGCAATCAAAAGTATCATAACTCTGGAACCTTCATCAAAGGACAAGGTGGTATGTGACTGGGGTACTAATGGTTAGTTCTCAGTTGCTTCAGTTTACAATAAGTTGGTTTGGGAGAAATGGGGACAACCGGACAGGGCAGAAAGCAGTGAGGTGCAATAGAGAGGATGAAAAGTTAGGAAAAAAGCTTGTCTCTCAAGATTAAAGGCAAGATAAAACACTTCATTTGGAGGTGTTATTCTAATATACTCTCGGTCAACAATAATTTGAAGAACAAAGGTATCCCAGTAGATGATATTTGCAGAACCTGTGGTGAAGCTCCAGAGACAAATGAACACCTCTTCTTTCATTGTGCTAACTCTAAGAAGATTTGGGCCCTAGCACCAGTTACTTGGGAAGGCTTTAATGCAGACACTAATGACTTTAGAGGATGGTGGAACAGGCTGTGCTCATTGAAACCTGGTAGAACTTCGGACTTGAGAATTGAGTTAACTGCCCACACATTATGGTAGATTTGGAAGTCAAGCAATCAATGGGTGTTTCATCAAATTCAGAGACCAGCCAAGGATGTGGTGGACATTGCACATAAAGAATGGCTGCAGTTTATGGACAGATGTTAAGCCAGCAGAAAATCACCTAGGTTCTTTGAAGTTTAGTGGGAATCTTCTAAAGGCTAAACTGATGTCTGCAGACTTGGCCAAATTCCAGGGATGGCTGTTCTTGGAGTTAGTTTGTGTTTTTAGTCTGCTTATTTAGTTGATGTATAGTGCTAAGTGATGTTTTATGTAGTTGGTGGTGTTTGTAGAGTAGTGTCCTGTAGCATGTCTCTGTTGCTTTATGTTTTGGATGTTGTTATTTAGGACACCATATGGGGATCCTCATTGTTATGGCTAGTTAGCCATCGAACTTTGTATATTTGTGGTGGTAATTTAATCTGTCGTTTCGTTAAATTAAAAAAAAAACATGCAATCTACCAACAGAAAAGTATAAAGAATTCATTATTGCAACAAGTCGGACATACATAACCTGTTCAGCGACAAAAGGCGGAGACGACCTCAGTCCACGAAAAGGCTTTTGCAGAGGCGAAATCGTGAAAATAACTTTTAAAAAGAACTAAGAATAGTTGGTAACATGATCGAGTGGATCAATCTCGATTATATGCGCAATCTCGACCTACCTATGCTAACAAACGAGGCCTTATAATTTTGAAGAAAGATTAAAAATGGGAATCAATATAAGCTGGAACTGCTATTGAGTTAAAAATTGAAGCCCAAAAATCTCAAAATTGAATCCCATCATCGACAACAAAACAATTAGCTTAATACAGTCAAACCCCAATCCTAGCAAAAAAAATAAAAAATAAAAAACGGTAAAACTAAAAGCAATCCCTGTAAGGGTACCATGGGCATAGCTCGCCACTATGCCATGACCGCCCTGCGCTCACCATAACTGAAACACCGTTAGAGGATGGTTCTCGACGCAACCCATCTCTGGATGAAGATCAATCTAAGGGTACCGTGGAGCAGAGTGAAACGGCAGGGAAGGATCATGGTGACAAACTATATGGCCCATGGCTGCTGGCTAAGACAAAGGGGACCTTACGGTAGAGGAGTACCAGACGACAGCGTCCTCGAGGACGAGCGAGTGATCAACCCAATGGCTCGCGTTTTAGTTTGTAGTCAGACGACGATGGGAATAATGGATTAGCCCAGGATGAGGCACTGCCTAGCTCTTCTTTCGCTTTCTCTATGGGCGGGAATAATCCTGCTAAATCAATGGTGGCAATGACGACTACTAATCCCAAAGGGCCTGATGATTGGCGGGTTGTAAGTAGAAGGAAGAAGGGCTAGGGGCAGACCTCACAAGGAGTGATTAATCACCGTCCGTCTAGCTCTAAGGCCCCTCCTCATACTGGGACTGGCAGCGAGCCCAAGAATGCTATTGGGATTTCAAAAAGCGGCAAAGGTGTGGACGGGAAAGAGATTAGGAATGAGGAGTCAGGACAGTCATCGCATAACGTGGGGACCACGGCCCATGGCCAGGTATTGTTCGTCTCAGCGGGTAGCGGTCTGGACCCTATGAAACACCAGGTTGTCCATATTGTTGACAGCCCACATAAAAAACATAACCGAAATTCTTCAGGCCCGATTGGAGTTGATATACCAAATAATACGGAAATGGTGGTCGATGCTACACCAACCCATAATCCTGACTCTATAGCAGGTGACGAGGGTGATGAAGGGGTCGACGAAGCAGCTCGCGGGAGCATGGATACGCTTATGGTGGAGGAATCCACTCAGGACACGAGTGTCCCGAGTAGTTTATGACAGAAGTCCCCCTCTCATCCATATAGTTTCCTTAATGAAGGTTGTCACTTGGAATGTACAAGGAGCGGGCTCGGTTTCTTTTCGCCAAGCTTTCTCTAATCTTATGTCTGAATATAAACCAGATGTGGTTGGTGTCTTTGAACCACGAATCAGGGGAGGAGATGCAGATATCTTTGTGAAACATAGTGATTTTGACCGATCGCTACGGGTGGAAGCGAGAGGTTTTTTACGTGGTATTTGGCTATTATGGAGGGATTGTGTGAAAGTAACTGTCCTCGAGTGCAATCATCAATTCATTCACACTTTGATTCGTAGACGAGAGGTCTTCTTTCTGGCCACATTTGTGTATGCTATCCCAAACCCTCAAATTCGTAAGTCGCTTTGGGGACCTCTACGCCATATTGCATCATCGGTATCGGGATCGTGGCTTCTCTGTGGTGACTGGAACTGCTTCTTACGTCCGTCGGAAAAGAGAGGTTGTTCTACTCATTTTTTCAATGTAAGTACTGACTTCGGTGCTTTGCTCTTCGATCATGGGCTTCACGAGGTTCGTACTGATGGATATCGGTATACTTGGTTTCGGGGTTCAGTAGCCGAAAAGCTAGACAGAGCCATTGCCAATGATGTGTGGTTGGATAAATTCGGGAGTAGTGTCGTGTTCCACCTCCCTCGCTTAAAGTCTGACCATACGCCATTGCTCATTCCGTGTGACTCGGGGATCCCTCATATACACAACCCGAAGCCCTTCCGGTTTTTAGCATCTTGGTTACTTCATGGGAACTTTGATAGAATTGTTATAGAAGCATGGTCCGGTACCTCAGACTACGTGGAGGCGTCTAATCATTTCTCAACTCTAGCCAAGGAGTGGAATTTTCATGTGTTCGGGAATGTTTTTAAACGAAAAAAACGCCTCCTGGCACGAATCTTGGGCGTCCAACGGGCTTTGCAAAATCGTGTTACTAATCGGTTGTTGTCGCTCGAACGAGAGTTAGGTGCTGCACTGGATGAGGTTTCAATGCAAGAAGAGATCCTTCTAGTTCAAAAATCTCAACGAGATTTGTCCTTATTTGGCGATAAGAACACGAAGTTTTTCCACCGGCAGATCAAAGCGCAACGTCGTAAAAATAAAATTGTGGGCCTTTTTGATATCGAGGGACAGTGGTGCCAGGATCAACCTACTCTTCAGAATTTGGCGGTCGATTTTTTCCAGCGCATATATTCGACGGGCCCTCGGCTATCTAGGGCGGTTCAAATCTTGAGCCGCTTTCACAACGTAACGTCGGATAGGATTGCGCCTTTGGAGAGGGACATTTCGGGAGTTGAAATTTCGTTCGCACTTCGTTCCATGCAACCCTTGAAGTCTCCGGGACTTGATGGCCTGCATGCAATTTTCTTGCAGCAGAAGTCGGGAAGTGTGGGCGATTCAGTTAGCCGTTTGGTGCGAGGGATACAACAGGAAGGCATTATGCCTCCAGATGTGAACAGAACCTTAATTGTGTTGATACCTAAGGTCGATGAGCCCCAAAATATCACCCAATTCAGACCGATTAGCCTTCTTAATGTGGTGTACAAGCTGGCGACTAAGATCCTCACTAACAGACTAAAACACTTGATGCCACATCTTGTTGGACCTGCTCAAGTGAGTTTCGTATCCGGCCGGCAAATCACGGTAAATATTGTTATTGCTCAAGAGTTAGTGCACCTCATGCGTACTAAGCAGGGACGGAAAGTCTATTTCCTGGTTAAAGTGGATTTGGAGAAGGCCTACGATTATCTTCGTTGGGACTTTATTGAAGATACCCTTCGGCTAGCGGGCTTACTAAATACCTTTGTTCGGGGGGTTATGACTTGTATCACTTCGGCTTCCATGCACCTTAATTTTAACGAGATCATCACGGAAGGATTCACTCCCTCGCGTTGTGTGCGTCAAGGCGATCCTATATCATCGTACCTTTTTGTCTTAGCCATGGAGAGATTGGCTCACCTCATTACTCTCAAAGTTGATCGAGGTATGTGGGGCTCGATCTCGATTGGCCGAGGGGAAGTGACCGTTGCGTACCTTATGTTCGCAGATGATTTGTTGTTATTTATGGAAGCCTCTCCCGACCAAGTAGAGGTGCTTAATGAGGTGCTTTCGGAATTTTGCAATGCATCGGGTTTGAAGGTCAGCGTGTCTAAAACGAGCATCTTTTTTTTGTTAAATGTAGAGGAACAGGTCAAACAACATTTTGCTCAAAGCACCGGCTTCCGACGGGTGGAGAATCTGGGTAAATACCTAGGTATGCCAATAATCCACGGACGGGTCACGAAGAGAACTTACGAGGGCATTCTGAAGAAGACGGAGCATCGGCTGGCTGGCTGGAAAGCTTCAACCCTATCTCTGGCGGGCCGAGTCACCTTAACTCAGACGGTGGTGCGTAGTCTGTTGTATTACTCCATGCAAACAACTTAGATACCATCGACGGTGTGTGAAAGACTGGAAAAGTGTTGCTGGCGGTTTGTTTGGGGTGGCTAAAGCAATGAACGGAAGGTTCATCTAGTTAATTGGAGTTCTTTGTGTTCGCGAGGAGGGCGGGTTGGGTTTAAAAAACCAGAGATGGATGAACATGGCTCTTCTTATGAAGCTCGCTTGGGGTTTGTTAAGTAGGCCCGAGTCGCTGTGGGTGCGGGTCATTTGTGCCAAATATAAAATCCAACCGAGCGAGTTGCCGAATGCTTTTAATTGCTCGTCGGGCTCTGTAATCAGGCGCGCAATTTCCAAGGTCTGGCCGTTTGTCGTCAAGGGCATAAGATGGTCACTAGGTTATGGGTCTCGTACTCTTTTTTGGTTGGATAACTGGCTCAACTTCTCTGAGGCTTTAGTCTCCCGGGTCCGGGGAGTTATTCCAGAGAAGCAGTTATCATGGACCGTCTCCAGGTACGTAAATGACGCGGGGCAGTGGAATTGGCAAAGCTTCTCAGAATTACTTCGATCGTCGGACCTCCTTCGAATATCGGCGATTCTGCCTCCTCAGGTGGGTGCTGGTCGTGACCGTATGTTCTGGGGTTGGTCTTCTAATGGCCAGTTCTCGATCCGTTCAGCTTATATCTCGTTAGCTCCTATGGAGAGGACCCTTTTGATGAAGACGAGACCGCCATTGCATATTTGAATAAATATGATCGTCTCCGGGTTTAGTCAGTTTCATTTTATCATTATTATTCGAACTCTTTTATTATTTCCTTTAGCTATTTAGTAATTTGGGTAGAAAAATAATTATCTTGCAGTTGTGGGGCAAGATTAGGAATATTTATTTCTCTTTGTTATTTATATGTTATGGGACGATGAAAATAAGATCAGTTTTTGATCGATTAAAATAAAAATATGTGTGTTCCTTTGAGAGAGTATCTCATCTTCTTCCCAATCGTATTAAGCTCTACATCAGTTGGTATCCAGAGACCAGAAGCGATCCACGATGCCTCCAAACAAAACGACAACATCATTGAAGAACGATTCCAGAGAATGGAAGATCAAATTCAAGGGATGGATGAACGTTTCACCGACATCAACACCGAGATCGAGGAATTGCAACAGGCTATGCGTACCATGATGACAGAGGTTCGTACGAATCGCGACGCCGGCGACCGGGGCGCTCGCGGAGGGTTTTTGCGGACGTAGGAGAGGACGCGGCGGCGGGGCACCCCGCCAACGGCCACAACCGCCTCCGTCCGGCGATGATGAGGACGACGAGACGCTGAGCATGGATAACCCGTTTGCGAGGGAGGACCTCTACAGCCATGGCGATCGTCGGAGGCAGCAGGGTTTTATGGACGGCAGGGAGAGGAGGCGCGGACCTAGGGTTTACCGCAGGCACGCGTTCGACGACGAGGGTAGTGGCCGCGACTTTGACGATGGGTTTGGCCGATTCATCGATGAGGATACCGAGGGCAGACGTCGCGCCACACCGCACTGGGACTCAGGCTCAGATTTTGAGGTTGACGGTGTCCGTGGCAGTGGTTGGGACCGCCAGGAGCGTGTTCATCCGCAACGAGCAGCGTATGGTGGCGGCGATAGGGGTGAACGTTTGGATCAATACCACCGTGACGGCAGGCGTCCGATAGAAGGGGGCGATGAGTCACGATTGGAAGCAGGGTTTAGGGTGGATATTCCGGAGTTTGCAGGTGGCGTTGATGGCTCGGATTTTTTTGAGTGGTGGGCTTCGGTTGAGGCTGTTCTTCGATTTAAGGGGGTCCCAGAGGATATGCGGGTTGATTTGGTCGCTACTTGTTTTCGAGGTAGAGCAGCAACGTGGTGGATGCAACTCACCAGCATGCGGCATCGGCAAGGGAAACCGGAGTTGTCATCTTGGGCGAAGTTTCGAAAATATGTAGAGCGAGAGTTTGTGCCCTATAATTACGATAGCCTTGTGTATCAGCAGCTGCAGAACTTGAGACAGGGGTCTCGAACGGTGGATGATTACACAAGCAAGTTCTATAGACTCCTCACTCGTGTCGAGCTACGGGAGTCGAAGAATCAATTGGTGTCCCGATATGTTGGCGGGTTACGTTCTTCCGTGCGTGATATGTTGAATCTTTTTCGTCCGGAGACTGTTTCAGATGCCCATCAACGGGCACTTCTTGTTGAGGTTCAGCTGGCCCAGAAGACGAGTGCTCCTGCAGGGTGGTCGTCGCGGCTTGGGGGGTTCCGCAGGCAGTGCCGTACTACAGCCACGGTCCGGAGTGGCAGGTAGCAGCGGACTAAGCCAGGGGGCTGCAACGTCGCGCGTTGGTGGATCGGGCGGGCCCGCCCAACGGGCTGCTGGGAGCAGCGGACAATAGTTCTAGGCGGCAGTGGCGCGTACGGTTGCCAAGCGGTCTGTCCTAAGGGTGTGGCGACACGGGCCTTGTTTACGGAGGATGTGGGGGACTGTGTTGTCGACGAGGGTTATGTGGGACTGGCGGTTTTCGATGATGATCAGGTGGAGCATGAAGAATATGTGACGGGTGACGTGGGGACCGCCCTGGTTTTTCGTCGCACGTGTTTGGTCCCGCGAGGTTCGCCTGATACACCAGTTGAGCGACACCATCTGTTCGAGTCCACCTGTACTGTCGGTACTAAAGTATGCCGCTTTATCATTGATTCGGGCTCGTATGAGAATGTTATCTCTCAGTAGGCAGTCGACAAGTTGCAGCTGACTACGGAACCTCATCCGCAACCGCACACTCTCGCATGGATTCAAAAAGGTACGGCAGTTACTGTTGATCGTCGAGCACTTGTTTCTTTTTCTATTGGTACTAAATATCGTGATCAGCTGTGGTGTGATGTGGTCCTGATGGATGCTTGTCCCTTTTTGTTGGGTCGTCCCTGGCAGTACGACTGGGCGGCTACGCATGATGGGCGGCTCAACACATATTCTTTTGTTTTTGGGGGAGTAAAGATTATCCTGGTTCCTAATGCACCTCGTCCTGTGCCACTTCCGGGTCCTACTACATCGGTTCTTATTCTTTCAAGCACCGCCTTTCTTGCTGAGTTGCGTGCCTCTCCGTGGTGTTTTTCGCTTGTTGGGGTCGATCAGGGTGATGAACGGATTCCGCTGCCTTCCATCCGTCCGCTTTTGTCCAAATTTTCGGATGTATTTCAAGAGGACATTTCTTCGGGCTTACCTCCCATTCACGACATACAACATCACATCGATTTGGTTCCTGGGGCTTCTTTACCGAATCGAACTCACTACCAGATGAGCCCGTTAGAGCATGAGGAGCTCAGGCGACAAGTGGAGGAACTTCTACAGCGTGGGGTGATTCGTCGGAGTTTGATCCGGTACCGATTCCCAATTCCTCGGTTGGATGATCTACTGGACCAACTCCATTGTGCTACTATTTTCACCAAGCTAGACCTTCGCAGCGGCTATCACCAGATTCACGTTAGGCCCGGTGACGAATGGAAGACGACCTTTAAGATTCGCGAGTGGATCTTTGAGTGGATGGTGATGCCCTTCGGTTTGTCCAACGCTCCCAGCACATTTATGCGAGTGATGAACCAGGCATTGCGAGATTTTATTGGCAAGAGTGTTGTTGTTTATTTCGACGACATTCTTATTTACAGTCGGTCTTTGGATGAGCAGTTGCAACATGTGCGGAAGGTGCTTTGTGTTTTGCGCGCTAAGTCATTTTTTGCTGCTCCTCGTAAGTGTTTTTTCTTAGTTGATTCAGTATTGTTTTTGGGGTTTATTATCTCTGCTGAGGGTATTCGTGTGGATGAGGGGAAGGTGGCAGCCATTCGTGAATGGCCATCTCCTACGACTTTCACTGAGGCCCGGAGTTTTCACGGCCTCGCTTCCTTTTATCGTCGCTTTATCTCCCATTTTAGCACGATTGCAGCTCCGATTACTGATTGCTTGACCGACACGTCTTTTGAGTGGACCCAGCTGCCGAGGATGCTTTTGTTCTTATCAAGAGAAAGTTGACCTCCGCCCCTCTGCTAGTGCTGCCGGATTTTTCAAAGCCGTTTGAGCTTTCCTGTGATGCTTCGAAGGTAGGCATTGGCGCTGTTCTCAGTCAGGATGGTCGGTCGATCTCATTTTTTAGCGAGAAATTGTCGGGCCCGAGGTCCCGCTACAGTACGTATGACGTAGAGTTCTATGTCGTGGTTCGGGCGGTTCGCAATTGGAGGCACTATCTTTTTCATCGCGGGTTCATCTTATATACGTACCATGAGGCTCTTCGGCACTTAGCCACGCAGGCTAATATTTCGGCTCGATATGCCTCTTGGACGGCCTTCTTGCAGCAGTTTACTTTTGTCCTACGTCATCGTTCCGGTGCTTCGAATAGGGTGGCTGATGCCTTGAGTCGGCATGTGCTTTTGCTGACCGATATGCGCGTTTTTGTTATGGGCTTTGATGTGCTACGCGAGTTATATGCCGAGGATCCTTTCTTTGGCCCGATTGTTGGGCGCCTTGCAGTGGGTCCAGTCGATGGCTACTTGCTGGCTGACGGTTTTCTCTTTCGGGGTGTTCGGCCTTGTATTTCGGATTGCAGTCTGCGCCAGAAGTTGATTTCCGACCTTCATGGTGCCGTCCACGTGGGACGCGACAGGTCAGTTGAGCTCGTGGGGCGTTCCTATTTTTGGCCTTCCCTTCATCGGGACGTCGGCAGGTTTGTCGAGAGGTGTCGTGTGTGCCATGTCTCGAAAGGGGTAGCCACGAATGCGGGCCTTTATCGCCCGCTTCCTATTCCCTCACGATCGTGGAGCGTGATTAGCATGGATTTTGTGCTTGGTTTGTCACGTACTCTGTAATATCCCGATATTTTAATCGGTATAATTACGTTTAATTCCGATATAATAATGGTTATCGTTTATTATTTTCGGAATTAATTAAGTTCAGTCGGAATTACCGAAATATATTTTCGACGTACCGTTTACGTCCGAAATAATTTTGGTAATTAAGTATCATGTTTAATTAAATAATTAAACTTAAGTGGTGATTAATTAGTGAATTAATCACATGATTAACCCTATGTGCCGTGAGTATTAAGTATATTTTACCAAATTTTTAGTAAAAGCCGTAGCCTTTTTGTTAAGCCATGAGATTTCTTCAACTTAAGGAAATCAAATATTTTCTTTGCCATTAAGCTATATACGTGTAAAGAGGAGAATGAAAATAAGGGGATTAGTCATCTTATTTTCCCTATTAAGCTAGCAAGTGGCGAGCTTGGGAGAGAGCCACATCATAGCCTCATCATCCCATCTTTGTGCGTCCAAGTATATATAGGGGGAGATTGAGCAATTTTTCCTCCATTTTCCTTAAGAAAGCCGAGCAGTATATCTCCCATATATATATATATTCTCCAGCAGCAAGCATAAGTTAGTAAATTTCCATAAAATTTCCATCAACCTCTCGCCAAAGACAAGTACAAGCACGGTAAGGCGAAAGCTACCGCACGGCGCACGCAAGCAAGGAAGCACGCCCTAGTCCCGTATTCCGTCGACCGATTGGAGAGGTAATCCCTCCTTCAGTTTATGATCATATTGGTACGGTTATTCGGAGGTTCATTATTCAGATTATGTTCAAGAAATTTGAGAAAAACCGTGCTTAAGTCCGTATATAGTTAAGTAAAGTTATCACCGAACGAATTTCGTTTCCTTCCG
>CACSLK010027840.1:1429194-1444384 GCA_902706635.1 Striga hermonthica | reverse complement strand
TCGAGTATTTTAGCCCGTATTCAAGGGTGTACTTTAAGTACTTCAGTACCCTTTTCAAAGCATTCCAGTGCTCATGATTGGGATTGCTCGTAAATCTACTCAACTTATTCACCGGATAGGCCAAGTCTGGTGGTGTACAGTTCGTCAAGTACATTAGACTCCCTATTATCTGTGAATATTCCAATTGAGCAACTGGTTGACCTTTATTGGCTTCCAGATTTACGCTAAGATCAAGGGGTGTCCTAGACAGAGGACCTTCATATGCATTAAATTTCTTGAGCACTTTCTCTACGTAATGAGATTGTGACAAGACAATTCTATCTTGGGTTCTGATAATTCTTATTCTAAGAATTACATCAGCTAAACCCATATCTTCTATGTCGAAATTTCTTTTCAACATTCGTTTTGTATCCATGATCACGTCATGGCTACTCCCCATGATCAACATATCGTCTACATATAGACATACAATTACATATGTATTTGATGTGTTTTTAACATAAACACATTTGTCACATTCGTTGATTTTGAACCCATTTGACAACATCACGTCATCAAATTTCAAATTCCATTGTTTCGGAGCTTGTTTAAGTCCGTACAAGGATTTAATCAATTTGCACACCTTTTTCTCTTGTCCAGGTGCTACAAAACCTTCAGGTTGTTCCATGTAAATCTCTTCTTCTAATTCACCATTCAAGAATGCCATTTTGACATCCATTTGATGAATCTCAAGATTGTGCAAAGCAGCAATCGAGAGAAGCACTCTAATTGACGCTATACGCGTCACAGGTGAATAGGTATCAAAGAAGTCGTACTCTTCTTTTTGTTTAAAGCCTTTGACCACTAATCTTGCTTTAAACTTATCAATCGTTCCATCAGCTTTGTATCTTCTTTTTAAGATCCACTTGCATCCTAAAGATTTACAACCCGCAGGGAGATCATCCAACTCCCAAGTATGATTTTGCATAATGGACTCGATTTCGCTATTTATAGCTTCTTCCCAGAGTTGTCCATCTGGGCTAGACAGAGCTTTCTTAATGGAACTCGGTTCATCGTCCAACATATACGTAATAAAATCAGGTCCAAACGTTTTTGCCGTTTTTACCCTTTTACCACGTCTTGGTTCTTCTTCTTTATCTTTAGTACCATCTGGTACAGAACCGTTAGCAGTTTCATACGTCCTTTTGTTAGAACTAGATTCTGCACTTTCCTTCAAAGGAAAAATATTCTCGAACAATATAGCATTCCTCGACTCAATAGTGGTACCAACCGATACCTTCGGATTTTCTGATTTATGAACCGGAAATCTATATGTAGTACTATTGTATGCATATTCAATAAAAATACAATCGACCGTCTTAGGTCCGATTCTCATTTGTTTTGGTTCAGGAACTGAAACCTTAGCCAAACACCCCCGCACTTTCAAGTATTTATAAAACGGCTTACGATTTTTCCACATTTCGTAAGGAGTCTCATTTTTTCTTTAGGTGGTATTTTATTCAGAATATGATTTGCTGTTAAAACAGCTTCCCCCTCCCCACATATTCTGGGGTAATCCTGAATTTATTAACATGGCATTCATCATCTCTTTTAAAGTCCGGTTCTTGCGTTTAGCAACACCGTTCGACTGTGGAGAATAGGGGGCCATCGTTTGATGAATTATGCTATATTCAGAACATATTTGTTCAAAAGGAGCTACATACTCCCCACCCCTATCACTTCGGATTATTTTAATCTTTTTGCCGAGTTGATTTTCAACTTCGGTCTTAAAATTTCTAAAAGCTTCCACAGCCTCGTCTTTGCTTCTTAAAAGATATAAGTAACAAAACCTTGTACAATCATCAATAAAAGTTATAAAATATCTTTTACCCGTTCTTGTTTGCACAAACTTCAAGTCACATACATGAGTATGGATTAAACCCAACGGTTCAGTATTTCTTTCCACCGAGTGAAAAGGTAATTTAGCCATTTTGGCTTCGGATTAAACCCAACGGTTCAGTATTTCTTTCCACCGAGTGAAAAGGTAATTTAGCCATTTTGGCTTCAACACAAATTTCACATTTTTTGTGTGATTCAATTTTAGAATTAAAAATTAATTCTAAGTTCATCAACCGTTTAATTGCATTTAGATTCACATGTCTTAATCTAATATGCCATAAATCAGAACACTCCACGATATAAACAGAAGTACAATTTTCATTATCAGTAGAAACGGTTACACGGCTCACAGCCATTACATTCATTTTAAATAAACCCTTGTCGAGATAGCCACGACCAAGGAAAGTACCATACTTGCTAAGAATAAACTTCTTAGCTTCAAACACTAACTTAAAACCATGCTCTACAAGAAGAGACCCTGAGACCAAATTCTTGCGGATGTCTGGGACATGCAGCACATCCTTAAGTTTCAACTCCTTTCCAGAAGTCAGCTTCAGCACCACGATGCCAACTCCAGCCACATCAGACGACGATGAGTTGCCCATGTGGAGCTTCCGACCAGTTGAAGGAGTGTAGTCAGAAAACAACCCCTTGTCGGAACACACGTGGCGAGTGGAACCAGTATCAATGTACCACGCCCTTGGGTTATCCACCAAATTGGCTTCAAACACCACAGTCGACATATCCATGTCGGTTAGTTCACTCGGCACAGGGCCATGTTCACCAACGAGAGCACTATGTTGTGCCTTCTTCAGTCCAGCCTTTTTAGGCTTCTTGCAGTCCTTTGCCATATGGTTTGGCTTTCCACAGTTGTGGCAATTGCCGGTAAACTTCCAAACTTTGGCAGGCTGTTGCTTCCCTTTGTTAAGGGTCTTCCTTTTGCTCGAGTTCCCTTACTCCAGCAAGTTTGCACGAGCTTCCATCATCGGGGCCTTTCCCGAAGACTTCTGATTGTCCTCTTCAATACAAAGACGAACAACCAGATCTTCAAGACTCATCTCTTTCCTCTTATGCTTGAGGTAGTTCTTGAAGTCTTTCCAACCCGGCGGTAGTTTCTCGATCACAGCCGCAACTTGGAATGACTCGCTCAGAGACATTCCTTCAGCATGAATGTCGTGCAAGATGAGTTAGAACTCTTGAACTTGAGACACGACGGTCTTAGTGTCGACCATCTTGAATTCAAGGAATTTGCCGACGACGAACTTCTTCGCTCCAACATCCTCAGTCTTATATTTCTTCTCCAAGGCAGCACAAAGCTCCTTGGCAGAACCAACCGAGCTATACACATTGTACAACTCGTTACTCAGTCCGTTGAAGACATAGTTTCGGCAAAGGTAATCACCTTGCCCCCAAGCATCGTATGCAGCTCGCAGCTCAGCATTTGATTCATTTTCAGCCACGACAGGAGGGTCGTCTTTCAAGTACTTCACCAAACCCAAAGTGGTCTGGTAGAAGTGCATATTCTGTTGCCACCTCTTGAAATAAAGCCCATTGAATTTTTTGGGATTCTCAGCAGTGGGAACATGAACAACAGGTTGGAGATGATGAACAACGGGGGTGACAGGTGGTTGAGTTTTTCATCCTTCTCCAGTGGATGCCATCAGTTCAGTAGGTGTCGAGTATTTGTCTTGTGAATGTTACAAAATAAGTGTGTTTTGAATTACAACGGGAACCTATGAACTGACTGAAGTATTCAGTTTGTACAAGAAGAACTAAAGCAAAATAAAAATTACAACTCAAATGCGGACAGATTGAAAGTCGAGGCGATTGAAATCTTTCCGCAAGACAAATACGCCCCGTATAATGCTGACGGGTCTGTGTGTAATGTCCCCAAAGATACAACGACAATACACTCGGAAGCTGTAGCACACCAGCCTTCAGAGTTCCAGCGAACGGAAACGAAGACGAGAATTGAGCACTATGATATGATGCGTGAGGCTTTGAGAATATTCAGATTGCATGAAAATGTTGTATGTATTCTCTGCAGCTCTATGTCCTATTTATAGGACTTCCACCTCTGAGGGAGAACCAAAAGTTACATCAGCCACTTAAGGCTGAGATAAATGGGCATCATTAACATGAAAACGTTTTACGTGTTACTACACCATTAACCGGGTGTTACTACACCATTAACCAAGCATTAACACTCCACCTGAACAGTCACTACACATGAACAGTCAGGTGTCCAGGTTCATTGTACCTGGAGAGGTCTCACTCGGGTTGGGTCAAAACCTGAGTCCAGATCCAACTAGAATTGGATTTTTCAGTTGGGCCTAAAGTTGCAAATAAATTTGCAGCAAAAAAATATATAGTGATTGGGCCCAAGGCCCAAGCTCAACCGCCCAAGTCCAGCCCAAAGTCCAATTGCCAAGAACCAAGAAGCAAGACCCAAGCCCAGGCCCAGGCCCGTGCCCGAGCCCGAGCCGGCCGGCGCGCGCGCGTGTGGCCGAAAACAACACCAACATTTGGTGCATAGCTTTGTGGTTGTTGTAACCTCTCCAACTCTCTTTATTATAATAAAGAGAGTTAAACTTATTTAAGAGTCCAATGTGGGAGTGACTCTTGACCCTTCAAACCCCACAACCAACGTTTTACGTGCCCTTTTAAGGCTAACTTCAACAATTTATTTCTCACTCACCGAAATTCATTTTTGAGAAAATAAATATACCACGAGTATCTACTCGGAACATAGAATTTTTCTATAATATTTAATTCAACTCAAATTAAATATTTAGCCATAAAATATTCAGTCAAAACGGGTCAAACCCAAGTTTTATAACTGATTTTTCCAACAGTAATATAACAATTTTTTTGTAGTGTATAATGTGCTTTTAATATACAGTTAGACAATTGGAATGTGATTTGATGTCACAAATCAAATTAAAATGTGATGTACTACTAATTACATATGACACGAACATATACTATTATTTAGTGAAATGTATCGTGTGATGCACGAGTAATAGTATTAAATATTAATTATAAACTAGAGATACGAATAAACAATATTAAACAATAATTATAACTTAAGTGTTTGAGTTGACATGTGATATAATTACATACATCAGTTTGTTGCATACAGTACATAATTGAGTGCTAGTATTCTAGCGTTGCTTTATTCTCCTGTTGGTAATTTACACTCGGGTATTACCCTGTTGGGGTTTTATTTGTATGCTTGTTTGTTGTTACCCTGTTGGGGCTTTCTATTTTTGTGTTGATTGCGTGCTAGTAGTGCTGTTAAATTAAACGAGCCTGGCTCGGCTCGGCTCGAGCTCGGCTCGTTAAGGCTCGGTTCGGCTCGAGCTCGAAGCCTTAACGAGCCGAGCTTGAGCTCATTTAAAGCTCGTTTGGTTAACGAGCCGAGCTCGGCTCGGCTCGATAAGGCTCGTTAAGGCTCGAAAAGTGAAATTTATGTAATTTTTTATAGTTCGTCTCTTTAAAGCTCGAGATCGGCTCGTTAAGGCTCGAGCTCGAGGCCTTAACGAGCCGAGCTCGAGCTTGATTTTTGGCTCGTTTACTTAACGAGCCGAGCTCGGCTCGGCTCGTTAAGAGCTCGAGCTCGAGCTCAAACACCATAAGCTCGAGCTCGGCTCGGCTCGTTTACAGCCCTACGTGCTAGTATTCTAGCGTTGCTAGTTGGTATCCTGTTTAGGTTACATTGGTTGTGTGTGACCTCTCATTTCCTCAGCTTCGGGGCTCGTCTGTGTAATTTGTCTTTTTGGCCTTTTTTATGAGTATATTTATGTCGTTGGAAAAAAAATACATAATTATCTTGTATAAAAGAACATAAAACCTATATGTTTAAATATTAAAAATACTTAAAATATGATATAGCGTATGTAAAGATATCTAAAATATTCTACATTATTCTTAAAAATGTGAAGTCAACTAATATTCTTATAAACTATTTTTTAAAGAAAAAAATATCTAAAAGCACTTATTGTACATATATAGATATAGATCCTTAATCTATATATATATATATTAAAAGTCAACCTATTTACCAAAAACAGTAGCATGAAAAGTCAACACACATTTAATGCATACTTTATTTGGAAATTTTTTACTATATGCATTAAATGCTTGCATATGCACATTTGAAAAACTATCCAAATATGATCTTCAAGATTTTTTCCTTAAATAATTTATGCAATAATTTTACTGATATCCATTATAATTAATATTTGTTGTGTAATATTTTTTAACCTTTATTTAATTATATAACAGTAATATTTTTTTAAAAAATTAATATTATTTATTATTTAAAAGATAATGACCACATCATTAAATGATTTTATTGATGGTTAGATAATAAAATTATAGTTATTCTTTAAAATTTCGACATGCTATTTATTTGTATATTATTGTCAACTATGATAGTGTTTTTATCACTTTTTTTTTGTTATGTTTAAAAAATGAACTTATTGTAAATATTTTTCTATTGCATAGTATGTTAAATAAACTATAAAGCCTTAGGATGAAAATTAGAAAAAATCTCTTGATTATGTAAGGGATTTATTTTTTGGCAATTGCTAAATCATTTTTTGTTTAAATAAAAAATTTTTATGAGAAAATTGAATTCTAAAAAAACATGTGTGTGTATTTTGTAAACATTTATACTCAAAATTTTATTTTGAATTTAATTACATAAAGAAGACTACTTCTATAACTTTTATAAATAATAATAATTACATTATATGACTGTAAATTGTATAATAAAATAATAATTGATCAAGAAGAACTCATTTACTTTGGTGCAAGAAGAACGAACCCTGTCCCTAAAAGAAACTCTCTGAAGTCCTAGGAATTTTATCCAAAGGTAGCCCAAAATTTGGGTGCTTTTGCCACTAGGAGGTCTATCTGCAATCTTTGATCAAATTTATGTTTGACATCTATTCATCCAAGAACTCAAGAGCCATAAACTTCTTACTTTTATTTTTGCACCAAAGAATCAATAGAGGGGAAGTACCTAGATTTCAGCACTTTGGAAACCAAAGGATCAGAGTTAGTAACCAATCTCCAGAGCTACTTTATGATCATAGCTTCATTGAATAGATGAATGCCCTAAAACCTTAATCCACCCAACTCCTAGGCATAGTTACCTTCTGCCAAGACATCCCATGAATCCCTCTAGATTGCTCACCTCTTTTGCCCCACCAGAAATGCGAACATAACATGAAAACTTCCTTACAAACAAGATGAGTAATTTAATGCAAGCCATAACAAAAATTGGCAAAGCAATCAGAATGACCTTGATCAACACTTCCTTGTCAGTTGAAGAAAGAAGCTTATTTTTCCAGCTTAGAATCCTCCATCTAACCGCTTCAATGACAAAAGAGAAGGCTTGAACTTTAGACTTACCTATCCCCGAAGGCAACCCTAGGTATTTTGTGGAGCTGCGTTCAGTGATGTTGTTGAGAATGAAGCAGATACTACCTTTCAATTGGTGAGGGGAATTCTTACTAAAATATATGGTTGATTTGTTCTAATTAACCAATTGAGCTGAGAAGGGTTGATTACTTAGCAAGGATATCCATAAGCTGGAAGGCCTGGTTGTTATTTGCCGTGCAAAACAATAGAGTGTCATCATCAAATAATAAGTGAGACAGAGCAGGACCATCCTTAGATATTGTCAGACCCTTTAGACCCCCTAAAGCGGCCTCATACAAAATTAAAGAGGAAATCACCTCATCCACCAGAATGAATAAGTAGGGAGAAACAAGACCCCTTGATTAATACCCATAGTCGGGTGAAACAAGCCACATATGGCCATTTAGATTAAAAGAAAAAGGTAGGAGAAGTATTGCAACTTATGGCCCACTGAAAAATTTCTTATGAAACCCCATCCTAATTACCACTTGCCTCACATAGGCCTATTCTAACCTGTCAAAGGCCTTAAGCAAGTCCAATTTAATAGCCATAAAGCAGTTTTTACCTAACATGTGCCTGTTGAGAAAGTGAAAGACTTGATTGCATTTTTAATTTAAATAATTGTTAGATATACCTACCACTGTAGAAAAGACGCAACTAAGTTATTAAAAAGTTGTTCCTACAATAATAAATTGTTCGTTTTCTCTATTGCCTTGATTGAGTTTTGAAGATAAATACACCTTATTTTTAAGTGGTGGAAAAATGTACATTCAAAGTTCTTCATATTACACTTCATTGCGCCCAATGAAATGAAGCAAGTGAGTTTGACTGACGATGACGATGCGAAAAACATGTTTCTGTAGCACTTTTGTTAGAAAGTACTTACTGCAGATATGCTTGCAGCTGAAAAACATCTACAAGATAATGAACACCAGTCCATCTCAACGAGCATGTAATGTTTATCCCTATAATAATAATTAATTCATATTGAAAGGTAGTATATTTGTATGACAATCATATGTTATTCGTGTTCTAATTAGTTTCATTACTTATAAATATTTGTATTATTATACCATGAATCGTGCCATATGATGATTTCTGTAGGGAGAAACTCAATTGCTATTACAAGATAATTCAATTGATTCTTCGCGCTATTGCAACAAAGGAGAGGGACAAATCTTCGATGTCACATTTGAATTTAGAAGGCATTTTAAAAACTATGCTATTGTTAACCTAGCTATGACCATGATGAAGTTGATTTACATAATCTTGATGTCCTTCGTGCCACATATGTACGACCACGACTCGGATGCAAGAAGAAAAAAAGGATCCCATCGTAAGTTGATGTTGCGGTTAAACGGTGTAAGCGTTGTGGTAAACGCGGACATGATTGACGTACGTGCAAATAACATATTTAGATCAGTGTATTGTATTTTGTTCAGTCTGCTAGATGTAATGGGTCTTTTGTTTTGGCCATGTAGATTTTGTAAGTATATGTTTAAGATGTCGACATAGGTTATTTTTATGGAACATTATCAACATATTCTTGGGTTTGTATTTTTTTATTTGTATGGTAAAACATTAATTTTTTAATATCATTATGACTTAATTATAGATATTTTAATTAATTTGTCACAACTAAAACAACAAAATTGATTGTAGATTAATAAATAAATGAATAAAAATAAAATAAATATTATAGGTTGAATTGAGTTGAAGATAAAAATTAGTTGGGTTATAAGGTTGAACTGTGTAGTTGGGTTATAAGATAAAAATTATACGGGGCGTATTTTGGGTTCAAGCTATGCAAGAAGAACTTGAACAGTTTGTGAGAAACGATGTGTGGGAACTTGTCCCTAGACCTTCTGATTCGAACGTCATTGGAACAAAATGGATTTTCAAAAATAAGACGGATGAATCATGAGAGATTACTAGGAACAAGGCCCGCCTTGTAGCTCAGGGGTCCGATAGTCCTTTACGAACTCGAACTAAGCTTTGAAAGCGGCAAGAGGAGGGTGTTGACTTTGATGAGACATTTGCCCCTGTAGCTCGTCTAGAGTCCGTTAGAATGTTCTTATCTATTGCATGCTTGCTTGGTTTTGTGATTTATCAAATGGATGTAAAGTCTGCATTTTTGAATGGTTTTTTGAAAGAGGTTGCTTATGTTAAGCAACCTGAAGGGTTTGTAGACCCTCATCACCCTGACCATGTGTACAGGTTAAAGAAGGCGTTGTACGGTCTTAAACAGGCTCCACGTGCCTGGTACGAACGTCTAACCCAGTTTTTAGTCAAAATGGGGTACTCTCGAGGGGGAGTTGATAAAACTCTGTTTGTTAAGAAGTCTAATAAAGATACTATTATTGTACAAATTTATGTAGATGATATTATCTTTGGTTCTACCTCGAGAACTTGGGTCAATGAATTTGTTACTCACATGTCTAGAGAATTTGAGATGAGCATGGTAGGAGAGATGTCCTATTTCTTGGGTTTGCAAGTCAAGCAATCCAAGGAAGGGATATTTCTTCATCAGACCAAGTATGCCAAGAATCTTGTGAGAAAATTTGGTTTAGAAAACTCTAAGTGTCCAGCAACTCCTATGGGAAGCCACTCTAAGCTATCCAAGGATGATGCTGGAACTTCAGTTGATTCCACGCTTTATAGAAGCATGATTGGTAGTTTACTTTACTTGACTGCCAGTAGACCTGACTTGTGTTTCGGTGTAGGGATGTGTGCTCGGTACCAAGCTAATCCTAAAGAATCGCACTTGAAGGCGGTGAAGTACATCATCAAGTATGTGCATGGTACATCTGACTTGGGAATTCTGTACTCACGAGACACATCTTCTAGTCTTGCAGGTTATAGTGATGCAGATTGGGCTGGGAACGTCGATGATCGACGTAGTACCTCTGGTGGTTGTTTCTACATTGGTAATAATCTCATCTCCTGGCTTAGTAAGAAGCAAAATTGCGTAACACTCTCGACAACTGAAGCCGAATACATATCTGCTGGAAGCTGCTGCTCTCAGCTCATGTGGATGAAGCAAATGATGATTGAGTTTGGTCTTGGGGTAAGAACCGTGAACCTTTTCTGTGATAATACCAGCGCAATTAACATCTCAACAAATTCAGTTCAACACTCTAGGACTAAACACATAGATATTCGGTATCACTTTATTAGAGATTTAGTCGAAAATGATGTGATTATACTTGAGTATGTTTCTACGCAAAACCAGTTGGCTAATATATTCACTAAAGCACTGAATTCTCAAAGGTTCATTTCTCTAAGGAAATCCTTAGGGATCTGCTCATTCTGAATGCTTGTGTGATCTTGCATTATATTATATTGTGTTGTATATTATTAGTAATTATCTATTGCATTGCGTGTAAGCATATAGGGTATTTTGCATTAGACATATTTTGCATTTTGCATCCTCTGCACCACTGGATTCTTGATTGAAGTTCTAACTCTTCTGAAAACTTGAGAGGTGTTGATTGTCTAAGATTGACTGCGTGTTCTTACAGTACCGATGAACGTACTTATTTTCAGTATTTTTGGTTTTTGTCACAAAGAGCTGCCTTCTCATAAATGATCTAGAGCGATAGCTAGCACATGGTTCGTTTCCCAATGCGGGATCGACTGTGAAAAGAGCGTCTGGGACAGAAAATATTGAGAAAGGGCGTAAGCTAGTGACACACATTGCATATTACTATGTGGTGTTCTAACTCGGAGTAATAAGGTGGCCATCCACATAAAAACCATAGTGCTGATTATAATAATAATAAGAAAAAAACGTAGGATCCTTGCTTAAAATCGTGGTGCAAAGTAGAGGGTTAACTTTCACTATTGCAGTGATTGTTACTAAGTGAAACGCACTATGAATAATAAGGCATGTGTTCTTGCAAAAATTGAAGTTGTGGTTCGCACTACCTTGTGTATATACATATATCCGTTTATCGTATGTTCCTTGGGAAGTTTGAATATCAAAGTTGATCTCGGGCTATCTTCATTAATTTTGTCTAAGTTGAGAAGGAATTTTTTTTTTTTGAATCTAGTGTATTCTGTGTGCAATTTTTATTCCTTATTTTTATTTCTCATTATTTAGGCATACTTGCATATGATTTTCTTCTTGAACTTGATATATTTGAGTCTAAAATTTTGTGAAGAATATATGCTCAAAGATAAAATCTGATTTCTTTCCTAAATTTCGAAATAGTGTGAGAGGTTATTTGTGTGAGAGGTTGTATTGTGTTTGAATTTTGATTTTTGGAGGGATAAGTTGCCCGTTAATATCTCCTAAAACCGCTCAAACTGTCCTATCTCTCTCCCTTGAACCACGGGAACTGCCTTTTTGCAGTTTTCAATGTCAAAACATTATTAACCTCACGTCTCTCTTCACTTTTTCATTATCATTCAAATTCCTTCTTTATCTCTCTCTTCATCTGATATTCCCACCTTCTTCAACCTACTGAAATCCTATTTTCTCCAAACTCAATCGTCGTTCTTCTCCCATGGCTGGAAGTAAGGACAAGTCGAAAAAGCGGCTCAAGAAGCACAAGGAGAAGAGGTTGAAGCGTCGTCGTCTCTCTCTCACTGCTAGTTCTGTCCGTGAGCCCTCTCCTCCGCCGGCAAAATCCCCATCTCTCGAGTCGACGCCTCCTGAAAAGTCTGTTTCCTTGTATGCAACCACTTCTGGTTCTCCGTCCAAATCCGACAACGCCGAGAAGAATTTTGAGATCTCTCCACTTGCCACAGGCGTCCCTGGTCTGTCAGGGTTCGATGTCGTCCCAGAGGCTCCGACTCAGGGGGAGTCGTCTGTTGTTCCAAAGTCTGCGAACAAGTCTGCGACCAAGACTGCGTCCAAGTCCACTATCAAAACAGCCGAAGAAGAAAAGGAGGACACCGCAGCAACTCTAGTAGAAGTTCATTCTGATCAGCCCACGCCTCCATCAAAGTTTCCAGTACGTCGTTCCACTCGTCGTCGCGGCAAAGAATCCATTGATGCGCCCCCTGTTCCACCTGAACCTGAAGACGATGCTTATGACCTTGAGAACACCTTCACCAATCGGTTTTATACAGAGGCGGCTCATGAACGCTTTGTTAGTTTTGGATCTTACGGGTTCTGGTCCGAACGTGCTGTGGAAGATGGTAAGTTTGCTGATCTTGGTATTCTTCGTCTGATCGAGTCTGTCGGTTTATCTAAAACTGTGTGTGAACTTCAGCCTTTCTGTGGGCAAGTTGTCAAAGAATTCTATGCTAATCTCACCCCTGCAGTGTTTGATTCTAATAGCCCTCGTTCTCACAAGATTTTTCTTCGAAACTGTTTGATTGATGTGTCTCATGCCTTGTTTAATGTTCATCTTGGTTTACCCTCTGATCTTGATAACTCTTCCCTCACTGAGGTCGATTTAGATGTTATGACCAAAGTTCTTACTTCTGGTCAGTTAGATACATGGCCTGGTTCTAATTTGCCTGTGAGTTCACTCTGTTTGGTCGCTAATCTATTGCATAAAATTGGTGCTGGCAACTGGACTCCTACTTCGAACAAAACTTTGCTCACGGAGTCCCAGAGTAAAGTCATTTATTGGGTCATGATTGGGAAGGTTTTCAGCTTTGGGGATCTTGTCTTTGAAATTCTTCAAACTTTTGTCTCTAATATTGAGTCTCGCAAGACCCTTCCTTTTCCTTGTCTTATTTGGTCCTTCTTGGCTGCCCACAATTTTTCTGTTAATCCCCGCTACCAAGACTCTCTCGAGAACCCAGGAAAAGCATTCTCTGTGAGTGCTCGCACTCTTAATGAAAAGGGGACAACCAAGGTCACAAGGGAACTGGCTCACTCCTTGGTTCCTAAAAACTGGGATGAGTTTGTGGCACAACAACTTGGAGAGTGGGATGATTTGGCCAAGAAAGTAGCTGCTTAGCAGGCCTACCTTCGACAAGTGCTGCAAGCAGTCAAGGGAACGAAGCGAAAGAACTCGGGGATAGGCCCTTTGGCATCCTGTAGTTCGAAAAAGGGGGAGAAGGGTTCAGTTGCTGCTGCTGGCAAAGGTGATGATGAAGCTTCTGATTCTGGGGGAGATAGCACTGATGAGGCAATTGCGAAGTATTATGATGATGATGAGTAGTAGATTGTTTTCTGTGGAGGGATGTAGGGAGGACTTTATGTAATAAAGAACCTCGTATTTGTTTGCTTTTGTGATGTGGTTGGTTGCTACTGTTTTTGAGTCACTTTGGATGTAGTTGTTCTGCTGCTTTTGATGACTACTTATTTTGCTTTTGATGACTATTTGTTTATTCTGAAATTCAATGGAGACTTGTTTTGATTCACTCTATTAAATTTTGATGGCTACAGGAACTGAGGGGGAGAACTGTGGTTATACAATGACTATTTTTCTGTGTGGGAATGTTTGGACTAACCCCTTGATGTGGTTTACTATTTGGTGCTTGTTGTTTTAATTTTCAGGAGACTTTCAAGTCTGTTATTTTCGAACTAGATGCCAAAGGGGGAGATTGAAAGATATTTTTATTTGGCATTAGTTCGTCAGTTCGAACAAGCACCTGGAACCACAGAAAAAGGGAAGATCTTCAAATATTTTATTTCATTAATTGAGTTTATTTTACATTCCATATATAAGATATTATGGATCTTATTATGGTATTTTATTTTGTAGGAAATCGGACTTGAAAGAACTAAAGGAAGAAGAGGCGTGCATGCTAAGGAAATCAAGGAGAGAGAATGAAAGATTCACTTACCTAAGTTGAGCTACAATTATGGAAGAAAATCATGCTTGGAGTCCTATGCCTTGTAGAAGACTCTAACCCTAAGGAGTTCATATAAATACCCTAGAGGAAGCTCCTATTGCGGCTGCTGAAGTTAGAGAAATTTTTAGAGCAATATTTGAGCTTCATATTTTCTATTCTTTTCAGTTGTACACAATTCAGTACGAGAGTTTTTACAAACTCAAGGACTGAAGCTGTTTTGTGTTTAGTTTCTTTGTTTCATCAAACTATCTTTTACTTTTACACTTAGGGAGTAAGTGTAGGATAAAAAGTCCACGGGACGTGGCCGGAGAAATAGTTGATAGGATCGTGAGTAGTGTTGGCTAGGCTTGAAGGGAGTTCGATTCTTTGTAAGTCCAAACTATGTTCGTGTTTGATCTATCAATGAAAGAGCTCTGAGGGGAAGTGGGATGCTTCCCTGAAGAGTTTTTAAATCTTCAGATTATTGCTTCCGCATTCTTCAGTTCTTAATTTAGTTCGTACTACAAATAGCGCACTCCGGTACAGTTGAGACCTGATAGTTTATTTATACTAGTACAATATATGTGTATTACACGAGTATTTGATAAAATAATTAAATGTAAACCCAAAAGTTAAAGAAAAAAATGTTTACATATTTTGTTGAAGCTGAGAAAAAAAAAATAAAAACAATATATAACAATTTATAATAAAAAAACTAAGTGAAGTAATAATATTATTTTAAATTCTGAAAACTAATTTATATACATCATTATTTTTATTTAAAACATGTAAGAGACTAATATGGATAAAACACAAAGTTTGGGAAGTAAGATAATATGCATACTATAGAAAGAAAATAATACATATATTATATGAAATAATTTAAATATATTAAATATGTGTATATTAGACAATTCAAACCTAAACTATTTGCTATAAAAATCAATAGTTTAAACTTTAAATATATTAAATATGTGTATTACGTGCAAAGTTGGGCTTGATTGTTTATGAATTATTTTACTCACATTTATTTCATACTAAAAATTTAATTCAACTTTAATTCAACCCCACTATTTTTAATATTATTTTAATAATTAAATAATACAAACCAATCATCTTTACCCATCATTTATATATATATATA
>CACSLK010027840.1:1355431-1366136 GCA_902706635.1 Striga hermonthica | reverse complement strand
TTTTTCTTCTTTCAATAATGCTGCGTCCACCAAAGTACTACATTCTTTTTCCTTTTGCTGGACCCTACATTACGCACTGATTAAAAGATGTAATCATATCATAAACTTTTTGTTTCTTGATTTGTGAACTTTTGACAAAACAGACAAAACAAGCAAGAATGGTCACGTCTTCAAATGTTCAAGCTGGTTTGCCTTCAATAGCACTCCCGTTTGTCCTGACATACTTAGCTAGGTGTGCCAGGACAATTTTGTACGCGCATCCCTCACCCCAAAAATAAGAAAATTTGAAGAATGTAGTGCACATTCCTATTTTTTTTAATTGAAAAATAAGACATATTACATAAAATAAAATATCATTAATTATTTATATTAAAAAAATAAAATAAAATATTAAAATTCATAATTTTTCATTATCTATAAATAGAGACCATATTTAATAGGTTTTTGAACACAACTAATTTTTCGTTTTTTCATAATTGTTTTATTATACTGACATATAATGAACATGTTACATAATAAAATAAATATGTTTTCAAATATGATGAACATGTTACAGATTGCAAATTGAAATAATACATATTCATCTTATTTTATAACATGTTCACCTTATTGTGTATGTAACATGTTCATCTTATTCTATAACATGTTCATTTTATTATGTAACATGTTCATTTTATTATGTAACACGTTCATCTTATTTTAATACATGTTCATCTAAATTTCATCTGTGAAAATGTAACATTTTCAGCTTATTCTATGACATGTTCATCTTACTACGTAACATATTCATCTAATTATATATTAATGTCATAATCTTTCGACAAGATAAATTAATTGTAAAAAATAATAAATTAATTGTGTTCCAAAAAGTATCAAATGTAGTCTCTATTTGTAGAGAATGAAAAATTATGAATTTTGATATTTTTATTTTTATTTTTATTTTTTGATACAAAATATGAATGATAATTTAATTTATATAATATGATATATGAATTTCATTGCCCAATAAAAATGGGACACATGTCCCATTTAAAAAAAAAAAATGTCTCACAAAAGGCCCTGTCACACGTATTTGCGGGTTTGCCTTTCCGTCTATGGAAAACTGTGTGCTATTATTCCGGTTTAAAATAAAATACTATATTCTTTAGAGCATCTTTAATGGCAAAGGTTTTTAAACCTTACTTTTTACATTCTCAATAATCCACATCATTTAAACCTCATTCTTACTCCCAATATCACAAACCTCCAATAACCATAAACCTCACAAACCTTTATTTAGTGAGCCCCACATGTTTCCTACTTAATTTAATTTATATACCAATTTAATTCATACTTACTAAAAACTTTACTTATATTTTTTTACAATACCATATTTATTACCATATTTATTATATATCATAATAAATATATTTTATGCATAATTAAAACAAAAAAAAAAATAATAAATAAAATTTATTATACATAAACCTTACAATAATATAAAACATAAAAGGTTACAGATCGATAATAATAAGAAAAAATTATTATACATAAACCGTACAATAATATAAAATATAAAAAATTACATGGCGATAAAAATTAAAATTTTCATACATGATCGATGTATTATTCTTAATAATTAGGTTCATTCTATATATGTCCAACATTTAGTTAAATTTTATATTATTTTTTACTATTATTTTTATATATTTTTATAATTTAATAAAATAAAAAAATAAAGTTTTATTACATATAGAAATTATGTAATAATATAACACTTAAATTAGGTAAGTTGGGAAAAAAAACATGAAATTAGATAAGGAAAAAAAAAAAAAAATACTAAAGGGAACATGTGTAGCATTGTGGGGCCAAAAAGTGAGGTTTTTGTGGGTGTTGAATGTTCAGCACGGGATTGAAATTCTAAAGCCCAAACTCACAACTTTAGTGGAAAATGTAAAAAAGTGAGGTTTACAAACCTTACTCAAACCTAGCATTAAAGTTGCTCTTATACTCTGAAAATTCTCTCTTTTTTTCACTCACTAGTCAGTCCCATATCTCTCTCTCTCTCACACACACACACACACACGCAGCAAGAACAAAGGTCTACCTACCAGTGCTCAGAAAATCATGGCGTTGAAGACGGTGTGCGTCACCGGCGGATCAGGCTACATAGCCTCTTGGCTTATCAAAGAATTGCTCCGCCGTGGTTACGCCGTCAAAGCTTCCGTTCGTTATCCCGGTAACTAACTGGTTATTATTCATCTGTGTGTGCACGCGCGCATTTTCCCTCTCGATTTTACTTTTTATTTTGCTTTAGGAAATTTGATTATGGTCTTAAGAGGTGCATCTTCAGAGTTATTTGGTGCTTTTCATTTGGAGTTGAAATTTTGGGAAATGCTTCTATGGTCCCGTACAGAAGCATACGTTGGGGTTGGGGTTTGTAACCGGTAGATTTATCATGTGACCGTCGAGATAGTTGATCTAACGGTTGCAAACCCGACGGAATGGTAGCGTAACGGCACATAGCATCTCCCTGAAATTTTCAGATCAAATATTTGGGGGGAAAAATGGCTGTTTGATTAGGTGATCATCATTGGAAATTCACACTGTCATCCTTTCGTTCTGTGGATTATAATCACAGGATTGGTCTTAATCTACCGATAATATGACCTAAACTTTGGATTTTGATACAAATATAACGATTTTTTTAATAGAAATCATGATCATTCGCTGAATATGTAGTCTACACACTGTAGATGATCCTAAGAAAACACATCATCTGCTATCACTTGATGGAGCCGAAGATCGACTTCAACTGTTGAAGGCAGATCTTCTGGAAGAAGGTTCCTTCGATACTGCCATTGCTGGGTGTGAAGGTGTCTTTCACTGTGCATCTCCTTTCTTCCTTGAAACCTCAAATCCCCAGGTCTCTCTCTCTCTCAGATATATTAATTATCGAGCTCGTGACAGTGTTTAGATCATGAGTGTATTTTGGTTGAAACTCGACGTTTTGTATTCGGCCTCACGAACATAAGAAAATGTCGGTTTGCTTTCTCTGTTTTGTCTCAGTTGCCAACTAATTTCTTCATGTATCATAGATTTTTTCTTTTTTCTTTTTTACTCACTTGATCATATTTGTTGTACGATTACTTCATTTTTGTTATGTTTCGTCCAGGAAGAATTGATCGACCCTGCAGTTAAGGGGACGCTCAATGTGCTCAAATCATGCGCGAAAACACCGTCTGTCAAAAGAGTTGTTTTGACATCTTCCGAAGCCGCAATTGCTTTCAATGGTACACCTCGAACATCCGACACAATCATCGAAGAGACTTGGTGGTCGGACCCTGATTACTGCAAAGAAAAGCAGGTAAATGTTCTTTTTTTTTTCTCTCTTGTATGAAACAAGAAGAAAAAAAAATACCATGTGACTGTTTTTATTTTCTCCCATTATTGATGTTGAGTTGACCTCCATCAGATGTGGTACTTGCTCTCGAAAACATTGGCCGAGGGTGCTGCTTGGGAGTTTGCAAAGGAAAATGGCATCGACTTGGTTTCGATCAATCCTTGTTGTGTGATTGGTCCAATGTTACAGCCTACACTCAACACTAGTTGTGGTCAGATTTTGTCCTTATTAAAAGGTAGTTTTTTTTTTTTCTCCCTCGGACAGTTCAAATTATAGCTCATGATGTCTGATGTTACCTGGTTCACTTGAGAAAAATAAATGTCGTCAGCTGAAAAAAAAAATAAATTAAATTATTCTTAGTGATTTCATATTGCCAGCTTTTAGATCGAATGATATGTAAGTTAACCGGTGTTTAAACGATGTTGGGATGCCTTACATATGATTCTTATTTATAATTTGACCTGTACTTGAGCATCACACCATTCTTTGTTGCTGATGATTGATCTAACTTTGTTTTTAATTTGTTCTGTTACAATTATAACTTCTTTCTAATTCAGAAGTCTTTCCTCATTCTACTCCAATTTACAGGTTCTGAGACTTATCCAAATACTGCATATGGGTGGGTACACGTGAAAGATGTGGTTGATGCACACATTTTGGCGTATGAGAAACCCGAGGCTAATGGTAGATATTATATAGTCGAGAGGTGTGCTCGACCCTTTGATCTTGTGCAGATACTGCGCGAACTCTGTCCTCATCTGAAATATCCGGAAAAGTAAGTCCTTGATTTGTAATCTTTAGATATAGTCGATTGAAGTGTTGAGAGTAGTATACTGATTTTCTTTATCATGGAAAACTTGCATCCGGATTGCTCGGGACTTGGAGGAAAATAGCAGAAACATTTTGGTATTAGCAACATTAGTATGAAAGTAGAAATAACGAAGGGAGTTCCTTGAAATATTTACTGAAAAAATATAAAAATGTAGGAGCATAAAGTATTCCAGTAACTTATAATATTAGGAAAGCCAGAGAAAAAAATAGGAGTGGCGGCTGTTTAACACGTTAGCCCGAGTGGAGTTTGAGTGTGGATTAGCCGGAGTGTAAGACATGACATAACTCAGACGATCAGAAGAAAACTTGAACATCAGAGTTGTTCATTTGGTGATTGAGAAATTTATTGGTTTACAGGACGGCTGATGGAAAGCCACTCGTGCCGAATTACAAAGTGAACACTGGAAAAGCAAAAGAACTTGGTGTTGTGTTCACGCCTCTTGAACAAGCGATCAAAGATACTGTTGAAAGCTTGAAGGAGAAGGGTTTCTTCGAGGATGCCTAGCCTGCGCTTACTTGACTGTGCCGTTTTGAACTCTGAGTTTTGGTGTGCTGTTTTCTGAAATCTTGTTATGTTGGTTGTGTTAATATGTGCAACTGTCACACATGTTATGTTGGTTATGTTAATAATGTGCAACTGTCACACATTTTCATCTTCCACGGATGCTGTTATTTTTGTCCATTTTATACTGAACTTTTTTCTATAAAAAGGTTATAGCTTATATTATTGCGACAGTGAACTTGTGGCTGCCTTCCAAATTTTTAAAACCAAAAAAAAAAGGAGGCAGATTCATTAACCGATACACATAATCACAATCGGTTAACTAACCGTAATGGGAGCACTACTCAAGACAAGCCTAAATACTATAACACACACTACAAGACGAAAAGGAAAAACAAATAAAAGCTCTCAATAGGAGAATAACAATAACACAAGCTCCCAGAGAATAACACACTCTCAAAGAGAGGAGAAAACAAAACACAACCCACAAGGCAACAAACCCACAAGACACCCATCAGCAAAACTAAACTAAAAGCACACAAAACCAACAAAAACTAGAACAACATAACACCCACCCTTCCCGCAATGAAAGTCTAGCCAATCTAACCAGCAACGAAAACAAACGACATCCATCTGCACGGACGAGGACGGACCCATGGAACCCAACCCAGAAACTGCCAGAAAACGCCTAACCACGTCCGGCACCACGCACACAACCCCAATCCAAATGGACATCCCCCACTCCCAGAGGCTCCCCGCACACCCGACACCCACAACCAACAACCGACCACAAAACACCGGCAAAACTGCCAGAAAAAAACGAACGTTTAGCCTAGCGGAATTAGAGTCTCTGCCTATGGGTAGAAGCCCATGGTGCAAATCCTTTGAGTTCGTGAGCTGTAAGTTGGTTAGTATGATCATGTTTTAATTTAAAATAAATATGATAAGTAATTCACAATGTTAAGAGACTCTGAATGTGCTTCAGTCGTGTGCAAAAAAACCAAACTTTGGCTCCTTTTGTTTCGTTATAATAATGTGTAATTTCAAAATTCAGCTTACTCTTTGGCTCCTTTTGTTTTCGTTTTCATATCAACTTCATTTAGTTGTGACATAATGAATATAATAACCAAAAATAAGAAAAAAATAAGAATAACAAAGGCAGCAATAGTATATGTCATCTACACCAATGAATTTTAAAATACTTTGATTGTAATGTTTAATAACATTTATTTCTTTATTTATTTCAAAATGAAAGGTCTTTATAAAAAAAAAAAAAGCATAAGATAAACATAATAATAATAATTTCATTTTCATTTGTTTATTATTGGACTTGTTTAGTATACTCAAGCAGAAGTTGGTGAATATGTGGGTCTTATAAGTTGGACAATAAAAATATAAAATTCATAACAACCTTACACACTGACTGATAGTAACTGATCATCCCTCTCATGAAGACAGTGTGTGTAACAGGGGCATCAGGCTATATTGCTTCATGGATCGTCAAGTTCTTGCTCCTACGCGGTTATGTTGTCAAAGCTTCCGTTCGTGATATCAGTTCAGTAAACTCTCTAACAAGCTTGTTTCTATGAACAGTTTTTTTCTTTAAATTTAATGTGCATATGAGATAATCGGCAGATGATCCAGAGAAGACGGAGCACTTGCTAGCGCTTGATGGAGCCAACGAGAGGCTTCACTTAATTAAAGCAGATTTATTGCAAGATGGGTCCTTTGATGCTCTAGTTAATGGCTGTGATGGTGTTTTTCACACTGCCTCTCCATATTTGCTGTCAACTACAGATCCACAGGTTCATGGAAACTTTTCTAGTCTGGTTAACAGAATATGATTTTTTTTTTAACATTATAACTTCACAAAATTTCTCACTCATGTATCCTATATAGGCAGAACTAATTGATCCTGCCCTAAAGGGGACACTAAACGTTCTCCAATCGTGCGCAAAAACACCGTCTGTTAAAAAGGTCGTTTTGACATCTTCCTTAGCAGCAGTTCTTTTCAATGGCGAGCCTCGGACACCTCAAGTGGTAGTTGACGAGACCTGGTGGTCAGATATCGAGTTTTGCAGAAAAATAAAGGTCATTGCTTGCAAATCTTTGCTTCTTTTTTGGCCCTTCACTTTCTTTTTTTCCCCCTTTTCTTGAATCTTTGCTCCTATATCAGAAATGGTATTTCCTTTCAAAGACATTGGCCGAGGATGCTGCTTGGAAGTTCGTACAAGAGAAAGGCATCGAAATGATCTCTATAAACCCAGCAATGGTAATCGGTCCATCATTGCAGCCGAATCTTAACTTGAGCTCGGCTGTAATTTTGAACTTGATAAACGGTGGGGGTTTTTCAAAATTTTCTTATTTTGTTTCGAAGAAAAAGAAAAAAACAAATATTTTGCAAGATTTTAACTAATTAGTCTCTACCGATATTTCATCTGCAATTGCAGGTGCTGAAACATATCCAAATGCTGCAATCGGTTGGGTGAATGTTAAAGATGTTGCTACTGCACATATTCAGGCATTTGAAAATCCTTCGGCTAGTGGAAGATACTGTGTGGTCGAGAGCGTTGCACACTATTCAGAAATCGTGAAGATATTGCATGAATTGTATCCAAACCTTCAACTTCCAGAAATGTAAGTCCTTATCCTAGTTCAATTTCATGTCTTGGTTCTATTCTCCGAAATCGAGCATAAAACATTGTAGTTTTTCAATTTGTTCTTGATTAGGCATACGAATAACAAGCCGTACATGCCTACTTACCAAGTCTCGAAGAGAGAGTGAAAAGCCTAGGTATCAAATTCACTCCTTTACGAGAAAGCATCAAGGAGACTGTCGAGAGTTTGAAGGAGAAAAACCACTTTAAAACGACTTCTTAGAAAAGTCCGTTTTCATTTGTGGGGGCTATCGTGTGTCCTGAAAATCATCCAAACAATCGCTACTGATTCAGAGTATCAACAAAAAATTGCCTCTCTGTACAATGCAATAAGCCGTTGAAACTTTATGTTGCATCTATGATTTGCAGATATAATCATCCAAGCACATTATACTCTTTTCATACCTTAAAAATTCATTCATCACATAGATAAACATTAAAATCATTAATGAAATAATGATCAACACTTTCAAAATTCCCAAGAAGCCTATTTAGTATTTACACAAAGAAGTCAAGAACCCTACTTCAATCTAATTATTATAAAAAAAAAAATAGCCAGCTAGAAGAAGCATGTCATTCTCCACAACAGAACGGTTTAGACAAATGTGAAATCCTTCGACACATCACCAGACGACGAAGCAAATGTGATTCTCGAATTCATCGAGACATCCGAGTTTCCTAATTTACCATTATACCCCTGACCTCCCCCACCACCCGACAGGCAGATCGAATTGTACAGCATGGATATCCCCGAAACAATCGAGGCATCTTCACACCAACTTTTGATCCCCATGCTTTGTTCTTCCTCATGTCCAAATGAACCGGCTCCAATATTTTGCACAATTTCCATTGAATTTTCCTCGAACGAGAAAAACGGGTCCTTTAGCAGCTCAAAAGCCGACGGCCTCAGAGAAGCCGGCAACAAACACCTGTCGATAACACGCCTCACTTCAAAATCCTTCACTCTCTCCAGACCAGCGGGCTTCACGCCATTCGAGACCTTCTTGAAAATCTGTGCCGGGTTCGTGCACTCGCAGTAAGGATACTCCAAAGTCATCATCTCCATCAAACACAAACCAAAAGCGTACACATCCACAAGCTCATTGTACTCCTCGTCATAATACTCGGGGGCCATAAATTCCGGCGTGCCTGCGAGGACAGTGGCCGGAGCAGACTCCATTTTAGTGGCCAGCCCGAAATCTCCGATCTTGACCTTGCCGCTGGCGATGTCGATGAATATGTTGTCACACTTCAAATCCCTGTGGATGATGCAGGGAGTTTGGGCGTGGAGGTAGTGAAGGCCTTCTAGAATCTGCCGGCCCCAATTCTTTATGGTCTGCAAATCGAGCCCGCCGAGTTTCTTCATGTACCGCCTCAGGCTCCCGGAGGAGAAAAGCTCGGTTATCAGGTTCACCGTCTTGTTCGGGTAATCGACCCAGTAAGCATAGCACCTCATGACGTTTGTGTGGGAGAGGGAGTTCAACAGGACGGCCTCGGCGCACAGACGGGCCTGAATTTCCGGGGAATTTTTTAGGGTTTTGTCGTCGTCGTCGTCGCCGAGGCAGATCTGATTCCAGGCGACATCGACGCCGGTGAGCCGATCGAAGCCTCTGTAGACGTCCTTGAAGGCTCCCCTGCCCAGGATCTGCTCGAAACGGATGAAGCGGCCGCACGGCGATTTCTCGACGGCGTCGGGCTCGTCGGGCACCGGTCTTGGCTCGTGAAACAATTCGAATTCCATGAAGAACACAAATTGACGATTGATTCGTGAGTCGAGTATGGAAGGAAAGGGAGAAGAAAAGGGGAGGCTAAATCACCGGGTGTTCGGAGAAGGCTTCCATGGCGGCCGTGAACGAGTCGTGGGCTGAGAAACAAAGGGCTCGAAGGCAGAACAGACCCATCTTCGAAAACGATCCCGCAACGGGTGGTCCTTTGCGGGCACGATTTCCTCCGATCAACGCCATTGTTGTACGCGCATCAAGATTCGATTTTTATCTGCGTTTTCTGTTCAGTGTAATTCAAGTATGGCGGCTCACGGGGAAGGCGTGAAGAGAAAAGGGGAAGGGAGAGTTGAAAAGGGAGAAAAAGCGATGAAGAAAGTAGAATAAAAGCTCTCAACTCAACTGAAAAGGATGACTGTGTGTAGGGATCTTCGGGCTCATCGCCATTAAAGGAGTTCTCTTTAACCTATTTATTCTTGAAGGGATAAAGTTTAGTAAAAGTGACCTTTATTTATGTTTAATATGAAAACAAATTTTATTTAGTTTTGGGGTCTATTGGACAAATGTAGCTATAATTCTATTAGGTTAAAACTATGTGAATGAGTGAGATAATTCTTCAAAAATAAATTTATTTTTTTGAAATATATAATATGCATTGCTCTCTCTATATAAAGGTAGAATTTTTCAATTTTAAATGTCATTCATGTTTATATATGTTGGTTCTTCGTATTGTATCAAATTCTGGTATGTCCGAGCAGTTTATTTAGAGTTTTATTATGCTCGTTATGAATTTTCAAATTACAAAGTAATTGGTCAATTTGAATTGGAAATATATTTTAAAACATAAGTTTTTTTATTTATTTTTTTGATTAAAATTTATGAACTTTTTATTTGTTTCCATACAGTTTATGTAACGCCCCGAGTTTATTAATAAAGGAAAATACTAGCTTTTAATATTAAGCTAGCCTTTGTTAATAAATAGTTATGTTCATGTTCAAGGTCAAGCAATTCAGTCAATCAGATTTCAAGTTCGACTATTAGTCGATAAGTTATTCGGTTAATAATTTCAGTAACCGGATAAGTTCTCAGATTTAATTCCAATTCATTTAATTAGTTAATGAGTTTGGAATTAATAAGTTAAGGATATTCGGATTAACTTTCGAATGTCGTATTCATGTTCGGAATAATATTCCGATAGTTAATCCAGTTTAAGTTCCTCATGTCAAGTTCGGTTAACCTATACTGTGACGCGTTCACATTGGGACACCGTCCATCGTTAAGTAAGTAATGGTCATGTTTAAGGTATTGGTAAGCAAGTCATTCAGTTTATTTATATAAATAATGTTTTAGTTCCGATATAATAACATTGTCGATTATTATTTTCGGAATTAAAAGTTCAAGTCGACGTATTATTGGAAGTCCAAATATTTGAATTGATCGTCGAAGTTGAGCCGGGACCGAAATTGAGTAAGTTCGGTCTAGTTATGTTCTAATTTCCCTAACCTAGCCAAGCTTATGTTTGATTTTGGGAAATTTTCTAAGTGTCAAGTTAAATTAGCATTAGTAGGGAGAAGTTTTCCTATCCTTTGGAAATTAAGTCCTTGCTCATTTT
>CACSLK010027840.1:1327704-1342417 GCA_902706635.1 Striga hermonthica | reverse complement strand
TTAACACTGCTGTATTCACAGGGCTCGAACACGAGACCACTAGTTAAGCTGGAAGAGACCCAAGCCATCTCATCCAAGCGCTGTTGGGTAAAATTGAATTCTTCTTTATTTGGACGTAAATGATTGGTAATTTATAATTTTGTAATCGAAAATGAGTTGAAATAGAATGGACAAAATCAATAAATATGAATTTTAAAACATCCTCTCCGACATTATTTAAATGAAATTGTTAAAGAGAGAAGTTTCAAGAATAAAATAGTCCTACTGCTTGGTCAGATGTCAATATATTATCCTTATAAATTCAAGTGGACTGTTTGGTTGACGTGCTTTGATGGGATTAACTTAATGCACAAAATTGATGGCTGAGCCCACACTGGCTTATTAGTTATTATATCATGGAAGGGAGGCACTATTAATAATTTACTAGTAATAATTTTCAAATAATTTCTTTCTCACGTGGCTGGCGGTATATTTATTTATAACTAATATTGTCAAACAAATTCAATTTGTTTGTTGCTGTCGAGTGAAAACACAAACTTTTGACCAAAGAACACGAGATTGCAGTAAGTTATTATAATATCAGCAGGCTCATTAGTCATTACGCCAATTGCGTGTTGTATCCATTGTAATGGAAAATGAAATGTTGTTTCAACACTAATGAGGGTTGGTACCAAAAACCGAAAACCACTGCATCGACGAGAAAATAAACAGAATTGTATCGACTCATTATTATCGGTAATCGATTATCAACAGAATTGTATCGACTCATTATTATCGGTAATCGATTATCGGTTACCGAACACCTACCGTCCCATATGGGTTCACATTTTAGTATGATTTTTTAATATTTCATCAACATGCTGGCATTCAATCGAATTCATTATTGCACAAATTATCTATTCTCAAAACGCTTATATATTGATTTTTTTTTTTTCAAGATATGGATTTTCAACTAACTATAATGCTCATCAAATAAACAGTTTACGAAACAAGCTAGTTCAAACCTCTAATAAATAACACACATACAGCCACAGGCAATCTGTTTAATTATAGAATAATGCACAAACATTAAAACGAGCAATAAACTCTCCAGTACTGTAGATGAGCTGAAATTAAATGGCGGTGAATCAATTCTTTTGTCGATGTTTGACAGGATACTCAACTGTAAAGTTTGGACTACTGTTGAAGCTCTTTTTCCGTAGTCGGGTATTTGTATTTAACGTAACTTTAATTTGAAGCTCCACTTCCCCAAGACACTCTTGTTGTTCCTCTAATATCTTCTTTGCAGAAAGCACGGTAGAGTCATTACATTCCACCACATGGATCTCCCTAAGCGTGGGTATAACCCCAAATCCCAATGGTATCTCCTTGAGACGGTATACATGCCATAGTTCAAGCCGCTCAAGGCTCGGGAAGTGCGTGGCCTCCGCCCTCCACTGTTGAAATTCAATGCTGCTTTTGATTTTCAAGTATTTCAGGCTCGTGAATCCGCCCTCGGCTGTTTCCCACTCGGGCCCCACGAACGCAGCGTAACATATCTGGAGCTCCTCAAGATGTGGCAACGAACCTATCTTTGTCCCCATCTCCCCCCACCCGAAACACGTGCCATGTAGAAACAGCTTTTTGAGCGAAACCGGGAACATTGCCACCTCAATTTTCGTCGAATCAATAGACCATGTGTCCCAATAGGGCCTCTTGAACGCACCAAAACATACATGGATGAGGAGGGCCTCCAGCTTATGTAGCCGCCGCAGATTGTCGAGACCATAATCAGCGGGTGATAATTCCATCTCCTTGTTGAATAGTACTCCGAGCTTCTTGATATTGGGGAATCTCTCAACCACTTTTTCACTCAGCTTCAAGTTCCATGCGCTTTGCAGCGTCTCTAGATTCTCCAACACCATCCAGCCATTTTCTTCATCCGGATCCGTGAGGCGGAGTCCCCAGGCTGCCTTGACGTGCCTGAGTTGGGACATCCGCCAGATGTTCAGCACCGGCCGATTGAAGCATATGGCATCAAATATTAACGTCCGTAAATTCCAGAGTAGGTAAAATTCTGGAGGAAATTCATTCTCCGGCAGTTTAGCTATGATAAACAGATGGCGCAAGTTGACCAGAAGAAAAAGTTCTCGGAGCCCAAGTTCGCCCTTCTGTCTGGAAGGTGTAGATACATGGTATCCATTCATAATCCTCAGCAATCTAGAGGGAACTACAGATGGTAAACTTTCATTACCGTTCAATATCAGAGTTCGCGCTCGTGATGCGGATTGCACAGCTTCATGGAGTGGACGGGGATTGTATTCACTCCATGACTTATCTTCGTGAATGCCGATACGACGTTGGGCGTGCCAGCTTTGGTCGTGGTCAGGGTTGTGCGTTGTTTTCGTCGTGCCGAAGAATTTGTAGTTCTTGGCTTCTTTTATGCATAGGTCTCTCAGGAGATCGTGGATGCTGCAGTATTTTATTCTTCGAGTGCGGCCCCACCCACGAACTAAGATTAGGTTTCTCATGAGGAGATCGTGGAGGTACACTACTCGAGCAATTGTTTCCAAGCTTTTACCGGCCACCGGTTTCACAAATCCTTCATCAACCCATAGTTTGAGGAGCGTGGGGACGCGAATCTCTTTGTCCTCCGGGAACATGCCCATGTAGAGAAAACACGGCTTTAAGTGGACCGGCAATTGATTGTAGCTCAACTTTAGTATTCTAAAGCAACGCTCGTCTTCCTCTAAATTCACGGTCGAGCTTAAATTTTCTACAATGTGTTGCCAGTTATGTCGTGTTTGTTCAGACTTTGCTAGGAGTCCTCCGATCACGACAATGGACAGTGGAAGGCCTCTGCATTTTCCGGCAATCTCCTTCCCAATCTCTTTCAGTTCCGTAGGGCACCTTTGTTCCCGAAACACGCACCAACGCAGCAGATTCCAGCTTTCGTTCTGATTCAGAAAACGCATCTGAAAGCAATCCGGGCCATCCAGTTGAAAGGCCATTTTCAATAGCCTAGTGGTTATCAATACTCTGCTCCCATCGTTGTTATCGGGAAAGAAGTGTTTCACCCTATCCCATGCTTCTGTACCCCAAATGTCATCCATTACAATCAAATATCGTCGGCCGAATAAGCTTTTATACAGTGTGTCTCCTAATTCATGTTCGCTGAACATGTCCTCACTCTTAATGAATTTCAAACAGCGAAGAAATTCTAATAAAATCCTTTTAGAATCAAATTCTTGAGAGACTGTAGCCCATCCACGCAAATCAAAGTATTCCACAATAAGTGGATTTTCGTAAATTCTTTTAGCAAGAGTGGTCTTACCAATGCCGCCCATGCCGGCAATCGCGATGATCGGACGATTGGATTGTTGATTTGTTAGCTTATCCATGATGCCGTTCATCACACTGTCGTTCCCCTCTGAAGAAGGACCGTTCAGCTTATCCATGACGATGTCGTTCATGACATCATTGGAACCCACCACGGCGTCAACATCCTCCGTGCAAGAAGCAATTTTTTTCCCCATGTTGTCTTTAATAGCAGCCACGTCTTTTGCGATGGATTCCAAGTCCTGCATGACTTTCTGTAGCTCTCGGTACAAAGACTCGTTGGCATCCTTGGAACTGATGTTAGCTTCCCCACGAGCCTCATTACTATCTGCCTTGTGAGAAGCATCGGATTCCTCCATCATTTTCTGTATGTATCGATACAAAGAGTCCTCATATTCATCCTCAAAAGAAGCGGCAATGTGGGTCTCTATGATATCCTCTGCCTCGTGAGCAGCATCAATCATACGCCCCTCCAAGCCATCTCCATCATCAATGATATAATTTTCAAGAAAATCTTGCAAGAAAGCAACTCTTTCTATCAGAGGTTTGATTTGTGTTCTGTCGAAGGAGATGGGTGGGCGAGGGTGATTCAGGATTTGGTCAATGGTGTTTGTTAGAGAAAGCAGAGCTCCATAAGCTGCCATGGATCCCCTTAATCTGGTGAAATGAAATCCAATCAACTTTAGATATTAAAAACTGTATGATGATTGATGAGAACTGAAGGCAAAAAGATTTTTCTCAAAGGCTACTTATTATTTGCTGCGGTGAAGAAGAAAATGAAGACTCTCTCTAGGTGTGTGTGAATGTGAAAAACCGTACAAGCATTATTGTAAACCCACAATATTTTGCTACTTTCAACTTTGCAGTTTGCATCTCTACCGACAATGACCAAATCTATCATACTACTGTTGTAAGTGCACAGCAAAAGTAGCCTCAGTTATTGATATTGGTTGTTTTATCAAGTAACCTTTTCTTCTTTTTTGAAAAAAAAAAAAAGTTGCTGACCAAGTCTATCATAGCTACATACAGTAAAAGCAACTTCAATTATTCATATTAGTTGTTTCTTCACTACTTTTTTAATGAGTGGCAAACAATGCAAGCATTTGAAATGTGGCAGAGACACAACGTGCAATAGTTGTCATCTTATCAGTGTATTTTCTATTTGATGGCGCCTTATATTGAAACAAAACTTTGTGGGTACATAGATAATGCCGAGAGCAACACTAAGGTACAAAGGGCAAGTCGTTTGGACACCCGCCAAGCAAGATAAAGAACCGTCTGGTACAAAGATTCAAAATTGAACACCCCACAGCAATAGAAATTAAACTACCTCCATCGCGTGCATTTTAACATGCTCGCCTCTCGTCTTCCTCTCGTATTAAGAATTTGCGCATAATAGTATTCGAATCTTTGAAAACCGTAAAATACTCTCGTCCAATAGGGAACGAAACACATCTCAAATTGATTCTGTAACTACCAGAGAAGGGTTAACAAGCATCTATATATTTCCAGCCATTGTTAAACTTCTTCTTTTATATAAACTCATGCACTGTTGTATTAGTCACAAATCTTTCTTAGATGAAGCACATTGCTTGGTAAGTTTAGTCAATAGATAGGCCATAACAACCTATGTAGCCAAGCTCGAATGTCCTCTCGAGAGACAGATAACACCAAGGACAATGAAACCATTTGCAATCAACTTACTCCAAGGCCATTTCTTGAGTTCCCTCGTTTTTTTGGACCGGCAAGTGCCTAGGTGGTTGTTGGCAGCTGCAGTTGAGTTTTCTGGATGACCCGTGTTTGTATTATCATTCATGACTTCAAATTCAGGTGGTACCTATGTGAAAATAAGTTGGCAACAGGCACAGGAGAGTGAAAAACGTAAAGATCGAAACAATCGGTCATTTACAACCACTGATGAAGGATTCCTCGAAAAGTTAAGGCTTAGTAATACAGGTTTTAATATTTCAATAATACATTAACTCAGGTCCTACTCATCCATGTACACCTCGAGTCTAGATTGAAATTACCCACAACTTAAAAAGGTGAGTCAAATCTATTATCTACTCATCACTTAATATCACTATGAGACTGAAGGTTTCCATAATTACGCTTGATCGAGTTTTCTCATATTATTTCTATTTAAACTTTTACTCGGGATTTGATCCTCGTTGATCAGATGATTATCTTCCATCAATGCTACATTTGTTCCCAAAATAATAATTTGCCCAGACTTTAGCCTAGGTCAACTTTTGAGAACAGAATTTCAACAACTGCAAGCTTACAGGAAGCCCAGCTACTATGCATAACAAAGATCATTCATTTCAGGAACATAATTTGCCCAGCTACTATGCATAAACAAATTTGAGGTGAGTCAGCAACGTGCCTTTTCTGATTCTCCAACCAGATCTGAATAAAGCTACTATGCCTTTTCCAAATTCACATTATTCATTTCAGGAACTTCAACTGATCTGATCCATTGACGAATCCTAACTTTGTTTTAGCTGCCGTGCCAGAAAATTAGATCGATTGAGCTGATGTGAAACGAGCTGCATACCTGGGGTGATTTGATCCACTTAAGAAGAGAGGGTGATCCTCACGCAATTCCGAGCTACCTCTAGCTCGCGACTCGCGTGTTGAGTAATGGCCACGCCTCATTCCGATTTTTCCCGCCATTGAAGGAGAGCTCAAAGCTTCGCAGGATTGTCACTTGCTCTGCATACCATGAAGAATCGTAATTTCAGATCAAGAGAATATTTATTTTCTTTTCATCACCTCTCAAAGTGCACATGCAGAGTACATTTAAACGTTCATGCAATGAAGAAAATGACGTCGTCTTTAAACATACTCAATGTGACGTCGTTCTAACTTAAAGGAAAACAAAGACGCAAATAATGTTTCAATAAAGTCGTCACATGACTTTGCACAATAGACCCGACTTCTCCCTAGCATTTGAAAAACAGTTATAATTGTTCCTCCATGCAAGCTGCTGTGAAGACCCGATCATCCATGTGAGTTGCTGTCTTTCTACAAGTATGATATTGTATTACATTTTTCTATTAATTTCCCGGTTCGCTAATAAACATTTTATATAAGCGAACCGAATCCATTTGTAAACCGGTTCCCGATCCATCCGGTTGGACTTCTCGGTCCGATTCGACTTAGAAAACAATGAGTAAATTATAATTGATGTTATTTATATATTTATATCATAATACAATCGTAATATTGTTTCGGGCACGTACTAGTAATACATTAATGTACTAACATTAAAATGAGTAATAAACTCTCCAATGTAGATGAGGTATGATTAAATGGAGTTTCTTGTAAATGGGTGAATTGCAACTTTTTCGTCATGATCTACAGGGGTTTGACATAAGAAACTGCGAAGTTTCGACTACTCCTGAAACTGTCTTCTCGTAGTTGGGTATTTTTGGTAGATATCGAAACTTTAATCTGAAGGCTGACTTCCCCAAGACACTCTTGTTGTTCCTCTAATATCGTTTTTGCAGAAAGCACAACAGCGTCTCGACAATACACCACCAGGATCTCCCTAAGCGTTGTTATATCCCCAATCCCCAATGGGATCCCTTTCAATTTGTATAGATGCAATAGGTGGAGCCGCTCGAGGCGCGGGAAGTGAGTGGCCTCCGCCTTCCACTGTTCCAGATTAGAGCAACTTTCTATTCGCAAGTATTTCAGGCTCGGGAATCCGCCATCGGCTGTTTCCCAATCGGTCCCCACGAACGCATGATTCTCTAGCTTGAGGGCCTCGAGATATGGCAACGACCCTATCTTTGTCCCCATTTCCTCCCACCCCAGACACATGCCCCACAGAGTCAACTTCTTGAGCGAAATCGGAAAGTCACCTCAATTTGTCGAGGGAGATATGAATAGCATGAAAGGGCCTCCAGCTTGTGTAGCCGACAGAGATTGTCGAGACCAAAGTCAGCCGATGATAAATATTCTTTTTCGTATTTTATTCCGAGCTTCTTGATATTGGGTATTCTCTCAACCATTTCCTCACCCAACCTCAAGTTCCATACGGTCTGGAGAGTCTCTAGATTCTCCAACACCATCCAACCATGTTCTTCATCCATTGGTGGAGGAGGGTCCGTGAGCCGGAGCATGCTTATCTTGACGTGCCTGAGTTGGGGCATCTGCCAAATGTCCAGCACCAGCCTTCTACTGCCAATCCACGACAAGTCAACTATTAACGTCCGTAAATTCCAGAGTCGAAAAAAAAAATCCACATGAAATTCAAATCCTGGGGCGACCAGGTGGCACAAGTTGACAGGAAGAAAAAATTCTTGTCCAGAATATTCATGCAAGTAACGATATGATTTATGTCCATAGTGAATCTTCAGCAATCTAAAGGGAACTAGAGATGGTAAACTTCTATCAACATAACATATCAGAGTTCGCGCTAGTGATGCGGATTGCACAACTTCAGGAATGTGTTGCCCGGCTTCGTGAATGCTGATACGGCGTTGGGCGCACCAGCTTTGGCCGTGGTCATGGTTGTGCGTTGTTTTCATGGTGCGAAAGAATTTGTATTTCTCGGCTTCTTGTATGCATAGGTCTCTCAAGAGATCGTGGATGCCGCACAGTTTTATTCTTCGAGTGCAGCCCCACCCACGAACCATGATTAGGTTTCTGATGATGAGATCATGTAGGTACACTACTCTAGCAACTGTTTCCAAGCTTTTACCGACCACTGGTTTCACAAATCCTTCATCAACCCATAGTTTGATGAGCGTGGGGACGTGAATCTCATGGTCCTCCGGGTACATGCCCATGTAGAGAAAACACGGCTTAAGGTAGGGCGGCAGTTGATTGTAGCTCAACATTAGTATTCTAAAGCAACGCTCGTCATCCTCTAAATTCACGATCGAGCTTAAATTTTCTAAAACAAGCTGCCAATTTTTCCGTGATTGTTTAGATTTTGCTAGAAGTCCTCCAATCACGACAATCGACAATGGAAGGCCTCTGCATTTTCCAGCAATCTCCTTCCCAGTCTCTTCCAATTCCGGAGGGAACCCTTTTTCCCCAAACACACACCTACGCAGCAGATTCCAACTTTCGTTCTGATTCAGTAAACTCATCTGAAAGTAATCCTGGCCATCGAGCTGCAGAGCCACGTTCAATAGCCTAGTGGTTATCAATACTCTGCTTCCGTCGTTGTTATCTGGAAACAAGTGTTTCACCCTATCCCATGCACTTGTAGCCCAAATGTCATCCATTACAATCATATATCGTCGGCCGAATAAGCTTTTATGCAATGTGTCTCCTAATTCATGTTCGCTCATCTTGCCGAACATGTCCTTCCCAATGAGTTTCAGACAGCGAAGAACTTCTAATAAAATCCTTTTCGAATCAAATTCTTGAGAGACTGTAGCCCATCCTCGAATATCGAAGTATTGCACAACATATGGATGTTCGTAAATACTTTTAGCAAGAGTGGTCTTACCAATACCGCCCATGCCGGAAATCGCGATGATCCGACGATTGGATTGTTGATTGGTCAGCTTATCCATGACGTCGTTCATGACATCAGGAAACCACCATCGTGTTGTCATCGCTCTCGTCAGAAGGACCGTTCAGCTTATCCATGATGTTCATGACATCATCGAAACTCACCATGGCGTCATCCTCTGTGCAAGGAGCAATTTTTTTTCCCGTCTTCTCTTTAACAGCAGCCACGTCTTTTGTGATGGATTCCAAGTCATGCATCACTTTCTGCAACTCTCCGTACAAAGAGTCGTTGTCCTTTGAACTAATGTTAGCTTCCCACCGAGCCTCAATATGATGTGCAATGTGGGACTCGATTATGTCCTCAGCTTCCTGAGCAGCATCGACCATACGTCCCTCCAAGCCATCTGCTTCATCAATAATATAGTTTTCAAGAAAATCTTGCAAGAAAACAAGCTTTTCTATCAGAGGTTCGATTTGTAGTTTGTCGAGGGAGATGGGTGGGCGAGGGTGATTCTGGATTTGGTCAATGGTGTTTGTAAGAGAAAGCAGAGCTCCATAAGCTGACATGGTATCCCTTTGCTCAAATGAAATCCAGTTAGCTAGTAGAGAATGGGCAATGAGGACAACTGAAAGGTGAATCTCAAAGGCTTGCAGAGAAGAAGGAAGGAGACTCAAATGAAAGGGCAATGAATTATGATAGATTAGAGCTACCCGTTGACGAACAATGTTAATATTTAACCTCCACTTGTATTTTTAAAAATCGTACAACTTGTTAAAAAATCGTTGCTTCCCCAATGGTATGAGCTCACCATCTTGACCAACAATGTTAATATTTAATCTCTACTTGCTTATGAATATGTATCCAGTAGCTTTAACTTACATTATGTTTTTGTAAATTCAGAACAGGAAGAGATGATGCAAATAAAAAATCACATTATTTTGATAACTACGTGTACAAATATATATATATTTTTTTTTCATAACATGAAGAAAGGATAATATGATGTGTTGTGTTACCCGGATGAGGCTTTTCAGCCGGCTGAGATGCCGGTTCAGTTGGTGGTTACCGGTGCTTTGTTTTTTTCTCTATCTGCATGTACAAAGGATAATATGATGTGTGTTGTGTTACTGTATTGCCTTCATTTTTGTTGGTATATGATTTAAATTTGACCCCTGAGATGAATGGAGAATGAGTGTGCATGAAGTGATTTGAGGAGGGTCATCACTTGAACTTCTTCCATTACTAATTTCTGTCTCTCACACACAGTTGATTAAATACCTGAAGGAAATAAAGAGTCAAAATACTTGGTAAGATTGTAAGAAACGAAATTCAAAAGGCAAAACGAGCATCAGTATCTGAAAAACTGTCCATGAAAAATATTATCAGCATTTCCAATGAAACAGAATAAAATTGCCCACATAATCTACTCTACTACCACAAGGCATTGATACAGAAACTGGAAAGAAAGATCAGCTCCCAATCACCTATTGACATACCAAGTACTGTAATTAACAGAAAACAATTGACAAATGCCTCAACCAAATTCATCCATATACATCTGTTTGTCATTGAATATGAAAACAGATCACGTGAATCGCACATTAACGTACATCATTCAAACATTTTAAGAGACTACCAGCAAAATTATAGGATCCACAAGGATCAAGTATGAGTACTATGCAACCAAAGTTCTAACAAAGTCACAAATTTTTCAATTCCTTCCGAAATCTAAAGCTAACACAACATCTATATTTACAGCCATCATTGAACTTCTTCTTTTTGTTTTTTTCATACACCACAGTGTTATCAATGGCAGATGGCAGGCAGCAGGCCAAACCACAGCGGCCTGGGGATCACCGCTACAAATCTTTCTTAGATGAAGCACATTGCTTCGTAAGGTTGGTCAATAGATAGGCCATGGCAACCTTTGTAGCCAAGCTCGAATGTCCTTTCGAGAGGCAATAGCACCACCAAGAACAATAAAACCATTTGCAATCAACTTGCTCGAAGGCCATTTCTTGAGTTTCCTCGATCTTTTGGACCACCAAGAGTCTAGTTGGTTGTTGGCAGCTGCTGTTGAGTTTTCTGGATGACCCATGTTTGTATTATCATTCATGACTTCAAATTCAGGTGTACCTATAAGATTGCAACAGCCACAGGACAATGAAAAACAAACAGAAAGATTGAAACGATCAGCCGTTCACAACCACTGATGAAGGATTCCTAGAAAAGTTAAGGCTTAGTAGTACAGGTTTTACTATTTCAATAGTGAATTAAAATTCAGGTCCTAGTCAACCATGCACACCTCGGGTCTAGCTTGAAATTACCCACAACTTAAAAGGTGAGTCAAATATACTCGTCACTTAATATCTCCGACACTGAAGTTTTCCATAATTACGTTTGATCGAGATTTCTCATATTATTTTTATTTAAACTTTTAATCAGGATTTGATCCTCGTTGATCAGATGATTATCTTCAGTTTGCTACATTTGTTCAACAACATACAACATACAACATACAACATACATACCCAGTATATTCCCAACAGGTTGGGGTTTGGGGGTCAGTTGTACGCAGACCTTACCCTTGTAATTATACAAGGAGGCTGTTTCCATAGCGACCCAAGGTGCGTTGCGTCGTTTGATATTTTTTTTTCTAGAAACTTCACTAATACAAGAAGCACTAGAATTTAATTGAGCCATTTGTTCCCAAAAAAATAATTTGCCAGACTTTAGCCTAGGTGAACTTTTGAGAACAGAATTTCAACAACTGCAAGCTCACAGGACGTAAGTTCTGACCTTTTGGATACACAAGCTCGCATCAGAGTTTAAATTTAGTAGATGCTGCCTTCCAGCAGAGTATTTACGGAGGGCATCATCCATCTTGCGCACGTAATTCCATATTCCTTTTGCGAAGGCCACTTTTGCCATTTCTACATTCAGACCAGCATCTTCTTGGTGCACCATTTTGATCTCACAAGCATATCTACCAGGAACTGCAAAATAAGAATTCTAGTAAGAAATCAATCCGCAGGAACATTACCATTGCTGACTTCTAATCTTACGCAACAATAAAATACTTCCAACAAAAAGAAGTCTAATATTTCGTTTATTGACAGATTCACAAAACAGTCGTATCGCTTGGTTCAAAACATCTAAAATGTAGTTTACCAAAAAGATTGCACAATGTGCTTAAGAATCCTGTCACGGTCAGTTTATTGAGTGCTACCAACCAAAAATCTTATTCTCTTAATATCAGCCATAAAAGAATCTGATTTGATATTATCAATATTTGGTCAATTTTCCTACTGATTAACTTAAAATAGATTGCTTCTAGTTAAAACATAAAACATAAAATTGTCTGTAAAAACAATTGTGATATATTCCTAAAACAGATGCCCTAGGTTGCTACAGTTCATTTTTAAGACGTATAACTTCCTATATAGTTTTTATACTAGATAATATATCCGGGGAATAAGATACACGCACACATGTTACGTGGAAAGTTAATAATCATTAAAAGTATTCCTTGCGGCATTCAGTTAAAACTCAACAGGGATTGCTTGTTAAAGCTTTGGATATTAATCTAATATCAAAGTGCTTCCAGTTATCCAGACACACACAAACTAGTAGTCTAGTACAACAGTTCACATAAGCAATATTGTCGACCGCTTGCTTTACCGTGTTCACCAAGCCATATCAGTTTTTAGCTCGACAGAAGCATTAAACTCATTAACACAACATTCTATTGCACTCCTTTACTGTGGCCAATCCAACCCACTATATATCACCACTTACCGAAAACGAGCTCCATACCACGGCTACAAAACAACATCATTCCCAATGAAAATGAACATAAGCAGTTCTATAATACAAATTGCTAAACTATAAGAATGCAATGAAATTTGAAACACAAGGCAGAAAACCATGTGAATTCTCAGATAAGAGAAACTAGGATGCAGGATTTGTACGAAAGATGAAAAATAAAGAATCCAAATGTACCTTACTAAAGCAGTAGAAGGATCCATCAACTCCCTGCCAGACTCTCCATGCCAATACGTAATCTCTGGGTGTTAACAACGGAAACTTCTTAATCATCCGGCCAAATTCAGTGCCAGAGTCACCATCCATCTGCAACTGCTGATAATGAACCACAGTCTTATCCCACTGCATCCTGTAACTATTGTCCATGTAAAAACACACCAGCTTCTCAACCGAGCATTACTCAAAGACAGTCACGCTCAGGTACTTCAACGGCCCATCCTGCATATCATGAAAGGCCATCTTGAGAGTTGCTGGGTAGAGAAGTATAAAGAGCTTCAAAGAGAACACCAAAGCAATAATACCTTAGGTTTGCAGCACTTGGCCTTATATGAAATCAGATTGTTACTCTTGTCCACGACGTTTTCCCAGACCACACCGTTTTCCGGCGACTTCTCGTCGAGTTCATTGATGAGATTCTTCAAATCCAAATCCGATATAATCCCTGGGCCTCTGACGAGACAAATGCGATAGATGAAGGAAAAAGGGGAAAGGTTACAAAAAAAGGCACGAAATCAGAGATGAGAGAGAGCTACCGGAGAGAGGGAATACCACCGTCTGTTTTAGGTTTGACAGGAATTGAGACGGTCGGCCTCCGGCGAGAAAAGCGGAAGCGAAACGTGAGCAAACGGAAGGTGAATATGAGGAGCACTGCTGCGAGGCTCCATGTCCACGGCCACCAATCTCCGGCCAATTTGCCGTTTCCCATCCAGAATTCATCTTCAGTCTGTACCATCGTCATGTAGAGATGTTAAACGGGCTAGGCCTAGCGGTTACGGGCTAGCCCTAGCGGGCTTCGGGCTAAACGGTCCGGGCCTAAAAAGCCCAAATTTAAACGGGCTACCAATAAAAGGACCTAACCCTAACCCTAACGGGCTTCGGGCTAAACGGGCTAAGCGGGCTTTAATAATAATATTAATAATAATAATAATAATAATAATAATAATAATAATAATAATAATAATAATAATAATAATGTATCAAAAAATATCAAAAATAAAAAGAAGAAAATTATAAAAAATTACAACGACTAATTAACGATTGTTTTCAACGGTATTTAGTATTTGTCACTCTATATATACAACTACACATCATATATGAACACATACTACAAACTCTTAAATAACATTTTTTTTTCACAAGAAAAAAATATTCAAATTATTACTTACAATTACTATTTCACTACTTATTTTGTACGCTTTGGAAATTTTTACGATATTATATTACTATAAATTCTATCACTATGTTTCATGTGTTAGGTCTTTGTCTCATTTGTTTCCTATTAGTCGTTCTGATTGAGTTAAATATTTTGGTGTGGAGTAAAATAAGAATATTGTTAATAATTATCTTTCAAAGTCAATATAATCCGTTACAACTCATACTTATATGTGAAGTGGAATAACAAAATTGTAATATACAATGAATCTAAGAGTATATTACTTACTTGCTGCAAATATTTACAACGCCCAACTGAAGTTAAACAAGTCAGCCCTATCGGGTTTCGGGCTAGCTCTAACAGATTTCGGTTTAAACGGTCCGGGCTTAAAAAACCCTGATTTAAACGGGCTACCAATAAAAAGCCCTAACCCTATTTTTTTTCGGGCTAAACGGGCTGGCCCGTCGGGCCAAGGAACATTTAACATCTTTAATCGTCACAATCGATCCAAGTCCACCACTTGTAGGATACTATGGCCCATTGGATTTCAAAAATGATCTATAATTTTATTTCTGTTAGAAACAAGTGGAATAAACCACTATGCCTCAATATTGATATTTCACTATTTGTAATAAATGAGAATAGTTAAATGAACAATAATGGGTATGGGATGAGCATTATTGGTGTATATTGTGTCGGCAAATTTGCCTATAAAAGGCATT
>CACSLK010027840.1:1295048-1309938 GCA_902706635.1 Striga hermonthica | reverse complement strand
AAAAAAAAAAAAAAAAACATACACACACAGGGAAATGGGGATGCCACATTTTACTTTTTAGCACCTTCTCCTCTTTTATCATTAGCATTTTTCTAGTGATTTATCTACCCTCTTTAGCTAATTGAAGAGACCCTTCCCTCATTAATTTCAAGCTAAGACTGTTGAATCTCTCCCGAGAATACTGTCGTGATGCTTTTCTCCAGTCCGTGCCGGCTTTCATCATAGCAGCGAATTCTTCAAAACTTATGCGCCCGTCCTGCACGAAAAACCAATCGCCAACAGCTCGAAATTTAGTCCAAACATTTTTTACGATTAATGGTAAAAACTTAAATACAAATTGGCACTCATGGTATGTGCATATATTATTATATGCAGTGACCTTATCTGTGTCGACATCATGCATGATGGCAATGATAACTTCCTCGTTATTGGCATCATCTTCATCGCTCAAAGCATCTCGTAGCTCCTCAACCTCTATGTAACCACTTTTGTTTCTATCAAAAAATCCAAAGGCTTTGTGCAAGTGCTCGTCATTGGCCATTTTTCTTAGATGAACCGAAACAGCAACAAACTCCGCGTAATTCAATGTTCCATCTCCATCAATATCCGCCTAAAAACAAATGAACATAAAAACTAAAGCGTGCTTTTAGAAACAACACTAAAGTGACAAAAGATCACAAATTTTGCTTGATAAGGGTTCGTAACATTTTCCAGAACAAAGAACAAAAGCAATCGATTTCAGGAAAATTTCAACGATTGAACTGTAAATAATTATAATTATTTTAAAATATCATAACAGGACATAAAATCATATATAGTAGAAATGAGGGAATGATTGATGAGATCACAAATGTAACCCTTACAGCTTCCATTAAAATCTGAAGATCGGTATCTGGTATTTGGTGGCCAAGCTTGTGCAAACCGACTTTGAGTTCTTCAAGGTTAACCTTACCCTTCTTGCCAGTGTCCATCTTGTCAAAAGCTTCCTTAATTCCAGCCACTTCCTCCACAGACAAGTGCTCGGCTACGACCTGTATAACATGCCAAGTATATACAAAAATAGTGTTACCAATGGAGCATTTCAAATTTTTCCATTCTTAAATCAAATTGTAATTACCAGGGATGATTACAAAAACCACCCGAGCTTTAGCTGAATTATAAAAATGGCATTTTTTCCTTAAATCACGCATAACACCCTAACCTTTTGTTTTTGTCTTGCAAAAGATCATTGGCCATCTGCCAATTTAACTGAATATAAGAGTGGTTGTTTTTTTTTTTTTTTCTTTTTCCTTTTCTTCCTGGTATTGTTTTAGATTAAAGTAGGGTATTACTACGAAAAATTGTAATAACGATATTAGTACCCGTAGCGCTCTCTTTTTGAGCTTATTCATCACGGAAAATTGCTTGAGTCTTGCTTTCACAGTCTCACCAAGTGAGACATTAGGGGCCTTATTTATATTCTGCAGCCAAGGGTGCTCTGCATATAAAGAAGCACATTGAAACAAAAATGTACTCTTAGTTTTACCTTCAGTTTCGGTTTTTCACTAAAAGCTGAACTGAGGAAAGGAAAATATTACCAAGGACTTGCTGCGCGGTGAGACGTCGGCCAGCATCTGGATTGAGCATTTTCTTAACGAGATCCTTTGCACTGTCTGATACTTTAGGCCACGGGTCTCTCTTAAAGTCAATCACAGATCGGATAATCGCTTGTGCTACTCCTTGCTCAGTTTCTGGGCAAAAAGAAAAGGAATAAACGCATGGGAATAACTTTGCTCCTACAATTCTCAGAAGTTTGCAATTCAACTTTTTTAACACCATTAATAACAGTTCTGTCCATCTTTGCTCACGGCATTGGTAAAAATCATCTGAAAAATTACACTACACCTTATCTGCTGGCAGGTCAAGAAATGGAATGATTTAAGTTACAATGTGTTTTTCTCAAGTGAAACGAGGCAGGAGATTAAACAACAAAAAGATTGTTGCAGACCGTTCTTTTTATTCTATTGTTATATCGTCTGAAAAAACTCATTGACCCCCAAAAAATCTAATTTTCACAATGTTGATTCCATCACAACAATTTCAAGATACTCTTTTATGTTGGTTTTTTAACTATTTTCACACACATCCCTTATCGCGAACAAAAACTATTGAAACTGACCTGCCCAGAAGGGAGGAACGCCACAAAGTAAAATATAAAGTATAACTCCAGCACTCCATATGTCGACCTCTGGGCCATAATTTCGTTTCAAAATCTCTGGAGCCATGTAATAAGGACTTCCAACAATCTCATTAAAACGCTCGCCTGATGAAAATGGCAATCATAAAAGTTAAATGGACACAGATTTAGTGTGCAAATCAGAGGAGGTGGGTCATCTGAAAAGACAATTGAAGGACAATATCACCTACCGGGTTTGAAGAATACGGACAAACCAAAGTCGATTGCTTTTAAGGGGCTTGTTTCTTTCTTATTTGCAAAAAGAAAGTTCTCAGGTTTGAGATCACGATGCATCACTCCTTGTCTGTGGCACATCTATAGTACGATTGAGTAACGTTAAGTCAGGTTTTATAGTCTAAACAAACTCAATACACATATAAACAAGTGACTATAAAATAAGAAAAGAATTGAACAACATAAAGTATTCGGAGAATATGATCTTCCATAAGCAACTAAAGTCCACCAATAACACCACAATTTCCAAAGCACAAACAAAATTCAAAGTCCATTCAAACCCCAAAAAACGCAAAATTTGATTGCAAAATAAAACCTGAACGACTTCCACAATTGTCCTCATCACATACGCAGCTGCTCTCTCCGTGTAATGCCCTCTCGCCACAATCCGGTCGAACAGCTCACCACCTTCACACAGCTCCATAACAATATGCACTGCACTATCATCCTCGTATGTCGCTTTAAGGGTCACAATGTTCGGGTTCTTGGGCATGCGTGTCATGATCTCAACCTCCCGCCTCACGTCATCTATATCCACAGCCGTTTTAAGCTTCTTTTTGGATATAGACTTGCAGGCCAATTTCTCACCAGTCTCAACATCAGTGCATAGGTAAGTAACCCCAAATTCTCCCCTGCCAAGCTCCCGACCAAGATCATATCGAGCGCTTATGTCATGGCCCGTCGGGTCTTTCAGCACGACCAGCTTGTCCGGCCCGCCCGATCCGTTGGCAGCACCATAGTCAATCGAAAATGGGTTGGGTTTGTTCTTTTTCTTCTTCGCTTTGGGCGAACCAGATGGGGCGGCACAGCAGTTTCCCATGGTTTAGTCTCGATTGTGCTTAAGAATTCACGGTGCCCCTGATATTTTTCTTTTCTATTTCTGAACTGCACGTCAATAGATCACATCAAGAAACACTGCAGAGAAAATTGGTTTGTGTTCGCTTATTACATGATTGAAATGTTGTTAATCTGGATTTGTTCAAAGATTTTGGCAATTTCGTGATGAAAAGGTTGAAAGAAAATTTACCTTTTACGGCAAAAAAGAAGCTATTTTTCCAACTGGGTAATCAAAGAAAACGTAAAATTATTGATTTCTGAAGCGAAAACAAAAAAACTCGTAGAAATTAATCATAAAAAACCTTCATGGCATCATCAATCAGACGCCATGGATCCAAAAAAAACAATAAAAAAAAAAATTTGTGAAATAATGAGAAAAATGTGACCTACCCAGAACGTGCGCACGATTGCTCTGTGGAAAGAAAAAAAAATGCGGTGAAGAAGAGCTCAGGTCAGATTAAGAAGAAATGCAGATATAAAACGAAGGGCTTAGGAGAGAGAGAGAGAGTCAAAAAAGTTCTTTAACGCAGAGATTTCTCTCTCTCATGAAGAAGATGAAGAAGTTCCTACTAATAAATCCCTTCTCCGTTTCTCTCGCTGCTTTCATTTATCGCTATTTTGCTCCTTTTGTTTTGTGAATGAATTAAACAAACACCTTGTATTTTCTTGTTTTTGTTCACCTCTTTTTTTACTTGTTAAAATAAAATATTAATTGGTAGGACTTAATTTAATTGCCACATAGATGCCATGTAGACAATTCGGCTCTATAAAAGAGTCAACTATTGGCTCCTAGCGGGTATTGTGTATTAGGACATCCCCTTATATATTAACTAGTGCGTGGCCCGTGCGACGCACGGAAAAACAATATTACGATTGTGTTATAAATTAAATATACAAATAAATTAATCAAGATTTACCCACTGTTTTAAAGTTAAACCGTGTTGGACACAGTCCGACAGGATGGACCGAGAACCAGTTTATAATCAGTCTAGTTCATTTGAATAAAAATATTTGCTATTGAATCCATCAACACCAGTCGGTTGAACTGGTAGGATCGATACGATTTTCTAACTAAATTTTGCTCTATTTAAAATTATTTTAAATAAAATTAAATAAAATAGAGATTTATAAATCGTTTATCAATTAATTTAAACATTTGAATTTTTAAATTGCTTAGATATTTAAGTAACACATTTTATTCAAATTTATTACAAAAAGTACTATATATAAATATATATATAAAGCGTATTTTTAAAGAAAAAATATAAATTGTATAATTTTTATAAATTGAATTGTATGATTATATTAAAGTGTATTTATAAATTAAATTGTATGATTTTTAAATAAAAAATAAGAAAAATAATAAACTACTATTTATGGGTTGCATTAAATGTTGACCTATTTTTTTGCTACTAATTTTAGTAAATATGATAGATTTTTATATAAGTCTAGATTCAGAACGTGTTGAGCCAAAGTAGCAGACTCGCACGCTTTTGAATCTTACATATCACAATATCATTCTTTGTATATAGATTCAGATAAATATTTTAGAAACAAAACTGGCTTGGAAAGTATGCCATAAGTTATTTTTTTCATGTACATTATTGTCTCCCATAATCTCTCTTTCATTACCAAATTTGTCTTTTTAAAGATCACACAAACCTTTATTTCCTTATTTCATTTTACTAAAGATTTACCAATCAAATACAAGTTGATAAATCTTAGCCATTTTTGAGTTTGTGTCTTTGTTTGCGTAATGAATATGATGAACTAAAATTATATATTATAACTAGTACAACACCCGTGTATTACACGGGTATTTGCTAATTTTTTCTTAAAATATAAAAGTAATGAAAAAAAAATAGTTGAAATTTCAAATGCCTTTTACAAAAATATATATTATTAATTATATATTTAGTATGACATTTTTTTGTGGGCTTACCTGTGTCATATTATAATAATTTTAACTTACAACATATAACTACAATAAAAATAAATATATCAATTGATAAATAATTTTATTTTTCTAATGAATTTTAATAAATATTATTATTCTTTATTATTATAAATAAATATAATTTATTTATTTCATATATACAATATGGATGTCAAATCGAAGATAATCAAAAGATGATTAATTTGATATATAATATATGTAAAACCGATAAGAAATACAAAAGTTATCAACTTTTAAAATACATTTACAATTCAATAGTTAATTGAAGGAAACAAATCAAAGTCAGAGATATATTAGTCACTTAGTGCTTCACTATGTAAAATTACAAATAATTAAAGGGTTATATTAGTACAAGTGATATTAAAATTACCTAAGTTAGATAAATAATATTTATAGAATGTCCGAACCTAGTAGATTATTAATTATTAATATATCATTATTATTTGTCTAAACCTAATTACGAAGCATGATTCTTCGTCAAGTAGGATTATGAAGCACCAGAAGCAGCCACGTAGGCTCAACGCATTCATGAATTATATATAGGGAGGATTTTATTGATCATATAATTAATAAAATCTTACACACTTCAATTATCTTAATTCTAATTAGTTTTAGCCCTTAGCTTAATTTTTATCATCACTTATCTTATTTTTCTGAGTTGATAAATTTAGTCCATTCATCATATTTTCTTTTTATTTTTTTCAAGTTAATAAATTATAAATAGAACTAATAATGTTGCTTACAAAGAAATTTTTGAATTTGATATAAATTCATGCAACCATGTAGTACGCGGGTGTCGTACTAGTCATTATATTATTTTCGGAAAAAAAATACATTAGGAGCTCATTTGTTATATATATTATTTCGTACTTGCAATGATATATTTAATAAATTAAAAAATTTATTTTACTAAATTTAATCGACAAAAAATATTCACCACCACGTGCATCGCACTTGCCGTTTATTACTACTTTTTAAAAAAGTCTTATCACTTATCCATGAACAATTACTGGAGCCTGATTATTCATTTCAATTTTACCTAGGTAAAAGTTGTAACATTATTATTACCCTCTTATTGAGGAAAACAAAGGGTCCATGCATGTACTTAGAACATCATGGGACAAAGACAAACAAAATCTCAGTTTAAGCTTTCAGCTGCGCAAGGATGACACGCATAAATCGAGAAACAATCTTAATTTTTTGTGACAACATATCATCATTCATTTAACACACCCAACACAAATGTCCAATAAAGGCGCCAAATTTACCTTAAAAGTTGTCACAAACAAACAGAAAACCAAAGTCCTGTTTGCAGAGGCCGACAGCCAGTTTGTAGATGTTTTGCTAAGCTTTCTAACACTTCCCTTAGGAAAAATTGTGAAAGTCTTGGGGAGCCATTATGGGGACATGTGCTCGGCAATCGGGAGCCTAACCACTTTGTATAACGGTTTGGTCGAATTGGACATTTCTAATTTTGAGGCAGAGGGAGGTAAGCTGATGCTGCTCGACCCAGTGAGTCCGCCTGCTGCAAAGTGTCGTAACCTGAAACTCAAAATCAATGATTATCGGGCCACGAGATATTTTTGCTGCCCGGATTTATCTTGCGTTTGTTCGAAAAAGGAGAACATGAGTTTGTATTGGGGCATTGCAAGGTGTGAGTGTGGGAAAGCTTTGACAAGAGAAGTGCCGTTGAGGAGTGTTAAAACGTCGTCCGAGCGTGGTAATGGAGGTTTTGTTGTTAGTGGATCGACCTTCGTCATATCTGATGATCTGATGATAATGCCGAACACTCCATCGTCCGTTTTAAAAATTCTTGGCAATCTTGGGATTACAGCAGACACTGATTGGGATTTGAAGGATGTGATTATTGGATATGATGAGGTTTAGTGTTGGTACATTTTACATTATTTTTCCTATCAATATTTCCTATCAATATTGTCTTGATATTTTTTTTTCTAAGTATATGTTTTTTTAGGTCATGGGTTTGTTAAGAGGATTGTTTCTTTCCGGAACACCCCTGACGGACATCGTTCTTAGCAACGGGCAGATTAATTTGGCAATACGAGCCGAACCCATAATTCCTCCACCTAAGGCTGAACCAAGACTAAGTTTCTACTATTACATGTACGAAAGTATAGAATTGAAGGTCATTATGCAAAAGTCGACCAACAAGCTATTGTTTGCTGAAGCTGATGAGGTCTTCATGGAGTTCGTATTTGGTCTTCTCATGATTCCGCTAGGAGAGGTTGGGCGACTTCTGGACTGTAAAACTTTTTTTACGAACGTGGACAATTTGTACTCGAGCGCTAAGGATCTCATTAACAGCACGTATATTTCCGACCGTGAGAGTGCCATTAGCAGTCTTGTCGTCCCAACAGTACCTCATGGTTATGTTTCAGAGAAATTTTTTCCTCTTGTGGATGAAGAAGCTAGTAAAATGTACTACTATCAAGGCAAAGGCCCTAGAAATGACGAATTTATGTCCGATTCTCCCTTTATGGGAGGTTCATGTCTCAAGGTTACTGACTTCAAGTTCGATTCACTATTTAAGGGACCAAGAATATATATGGTGAATGATGACTTATGCGTGACACCAGCTTCTAGTATTACATCGTATCTTTCCAATCTCGGCAGGCTAAAAATTCCTTTGTCCGATGTAACTGAACGAGTGGTGCATGTTGGATTGGAAGAGGTACATAATATAATTCTAAATGCGAATGAGCAAAGTTGTGTTTTTAGTTTTACTAACTAATGACATCGATTTTTGATCGATGCAGGCTTTCGGCATATTGAAGGCATCTCTTGTTTCGAAGCGTGCTTTGTCCTGTGGTCTAAATCACTTGTTGATGAAGCAGACAAAGCAAGAAAACTGAGGAGAGATGGTGGGTGCTATAATGTACTGAATTGAAATTTATTGTTCAGAAAAAGCTCGATTTTTAGAATGGTCTAGATTATGATTGCGGTGGCTGACAATCTTGATTTGAGATGTAAAATGTCGTCTGTGCGACTCTCATTATGAAATGCTCCTAATGTAACCAGTTCAATTTCCATGGAAAATGGAAGGTCGGGGTAAAACATAATTGTGTTTTGAGAACAAACGTCGTCACTAGAATTATTTTTGAATTTTTTGTGCAATCGTTTTTCATACTTGGCTGCGTAGATTTCTCGTTCTTTGGTTACAAATGAGAAACTCATATGTTACATTTTGTGGAAGCTCGAAATGATTTACGTGGTGAAATTTGATGGTTTTTGAACAGAAGTCATTTATAGAATCTAAAGAATCATTTTTATGAAGCAGATTGGTGTTGCAAATACAATTAGGGGTAGGGAATGGGCCTGCAAGTCCAAAAATCTAATGAACAAATGACCAAAACAATTAATGTATAATTTGATTGTTTCGTTGCGTTTTTGTTAGTGTTATTCATGTTTCGATTAGGTTACAGATTTTCTGCAAGGCGTGCTCGTGTCACGGACTCCTTTGACCACCTCGTGTATTTTGTTCACAAATGCCCAGTCTAAAAGGAGTTCACTTTCTCATTAGTTGTTGTGCATATTTTGAAGCAGAATTTGGTGAAAATCTTGGATGAGTTTGTGGAATTCGTTGAGACCATGTCCAGTTTTCGAGCGTCCGTTGGTTTCTGTTGGTGCTTGTAAGAACGAGAGGCCAACTACATAATCACGACATTTCTACTCATCGATCCTTCTTTGCTCCTTGTTCAATTGCAAATCTGTAACGTTGAGAAAATCTGTAACATTGAGAAAATGACTGTGAGAGCCATTTTGCAGAGATCCACTAATAAGCTACTTTTTGCTGAAGCAAACTATGAATTTGTGGATTTCCTATTTAGCTTGCTGGAGGTCCCCCTACGAGTGGTCGACTGCCTATTGGGCAGTGACGCTTGTCTTAAAAATATATAGGTAACTTGTACAAAAGTGTCGGGAATATGAGAGATGACAAGCATTTGAAGAACGAACATGTACTCCAGCTCGAGCCATGGGTATCTAGCTTACATGTTCATGTTCACTGACAATTGTAGGCGTGGAAGAGGTTAGTTTTCATGTTTCGATATAGAAACATTCGACATATGATACTCTTGTACTCACTATCCTGATTTATAATGAGAATTCATATGTGATGATGCTAACCCACTGGAAGCAATGACAGTCGAATTCACTCTTAGATCGAGTGTCAAGAAGGTCTATGAAGTAAAGATTAGCTAAACTACTGGAAGCAACGACAGTCGAATTCACTCTTAGATCGAGTTATCTTAACTGGTTTAATGGTTCACTGATTTGACTAGTGGTTCAACCGATTGGACCTATATTCAATTTATTAAAATTTTTAAACATATATAATATTTTATATAATAAAATTATACATAACACTTTGTTAGTATTGGACCGGTTCAAACCGGTATGACCAAACTGATTTTGGACGGTTAGCTGGCCATTGGTTCATTCCAATGAACCGCCGGTCCAACCGTTCAGAGTAGCCGGCCCGGTTCGATTTTGTAGAACATGGAAAAAAGTGAATAAAGATTGGGTAAATTGTAATTTAATCCTATTTTCCTTCATTACAGAAAATGACAGTTGTCATAAATGTAGAAGAAAAGTCGCTGTAAAAAAGAAGACAAAAAAAAAAGAATAAAAAAAACTCCAAACAACCGCGATAGCGATAGTTTGGAAATGAAGAAAACAGGGGGCGGCGGTGGAGCTGCCGGCGACAAAAAGAAGGGCCGCCGCTCCGACTCCGTCGCCTGCACCGCTCCTAGGGTTAGTGCATATTTTCTGTACCTTCGTGTTTATGAACATACGATCACGCGTTTTGGTGTTGGGATCTTGTTTTGGGGATTTTGTGTCTGCTAATGCTCGGACGTTGTCCAAAAAGATCTGTGATCACTTATTTTACCTACAAAATAACATTATTTATCGTTTATTTGGGGAAATTTTGTTGTTTTGATGCCGGAGTTATATGAGGGAAGTTTGACAATACTTAGCAAAGTTAGGGAATACGATTTTGCGGATGAAGTTAGCGGCGAGTCATGTCATCAACTATGGCGATTTGAAGATCTGTTTTGCAGAAAAACAAGTACTTTCTGTGAATTATTTCATTTCTCAGAAACCTTATTCAAATACATTTCTGTAGCTTAGGCATGAGTTTTGACCTTAGGCCATAGAGCTTCAAAACCGAAATCGGTGGCAAAGAGAAAACGGAATATACTGTTTTCAAGAAATAATCGCCATTGCTGCTTTCACTACTTTATGACTGAACTTTGCTTCGCCAATACTTTATCCTTCACTTCGAGCTTCCTCCTTTTTTTTGCCCCTTATGATGGTGGGTGAGCATGTCTTCTCAGTTAAAACTATATCTTAATTGTCACCGGGGGTTCACTTTTAGTTTTTTCTGTAGGCGTATAGCATATGTAGAATAGAATTATGTAGAATATAAGAGCTAATAATGCTTTGTGATTCAGAAGAGAAAATAGAGTTAATTTTTCCTGTTAGTCACCTTGTATAGTCATTTCTTGAAGTCAGTTTCTACAATTTTATGGCATCTTTGGAATATTATGAGAGTAAGCTTGATTCAACTTTTCAATTACAACAACAACAACAACAACATACCCAGTATATTCCCAACTGGTTGGGGTCTGGGGGGTCAGTTGTACGCAGACCTCACCCTTGTACTAATAGAAGAAGCACTAGAATTCAATTGTTGTAGAAATTTTAGTTCGACATGCTTTTGCTACTTCTGAATATCCCCTTGATGATGTGGTGGTGTTATATATTTTGATGTGCTTGCGTTTTATACCCCCCCTGAATGAAGCATAATATCTGCCTATTCTCCTAGTTGTATCCTTTCTTGTTTCTATTAGTTTTGTTGTTTCTTCATGCTTGATGATTTTCTATTTTGTTATTGATCAGGGTGGAATTTTTCATATGCACTAGGGCACATAATAGAGGGTCCTCTGAAAGTGGCATGAATATTTAAATGCAGAAATATCCTATATTCTGGATAAGGATTCCTGTGTCGTTTTGTTTCTGGTTTCTGTTGTTTGTTTTAATTGGCATCGGTTGTTAATTATTTTTCAAGCATCTTGTTATGGGTTGATTCATTAAACAGCACTATATATCCTACTTGTAATCGGTGACAGGATCACATCCAATATTGCATTTTTATTTGATCAGGCAACAGGACCTGATAGCAACCCCAGTATGGACTAGGACGACCTCTTTTATCCTAAGAATAGAACTCATAACAGTTTTTCTAATTGCTCTGTCTGTGATACTATTTGTAAGACGTGAAATTGATTATATTCACTCTTCCCTGACCTGTATACATCTGAATTTCAGAAGCAGGCTGTAAGAGAGGATGTTTTCCAGATATTTGCCGAGCGAGTTAGGAATCATAAGGATCTGGAGTCTAGGTGGGCTGTCTTACAGGAGACTCGAGTCGAATATTTTAGAGGAAAAGATCTTGTTAGTTTTTTGAAAAGTCATCCAGAACTCAAGGACTTACTTGAACAAGATAAGAACTTAGAAACTGAAGATATTGCTAACATTTTGCTGAGAAAGAGTCTTATAGTGCGATGTGACCGTGTTGTCAAAACTGTTCGGCCTGGAAAGAGAAAGTTGTCTACTTGGCCTGCGCATTTGGAGATATTTGCAGTAAGTTATTTTTTATTTTCCTCTGCAATGTGATGATAGACTTTTTTTGTTTGTGCAATAATTTGGTTGGCAATTTAAAGGTTAAGTATTTTTTCTTCCCGTGATCATGACATGGATAAAGGTCTTCCTTTATCTTGGCTACCAAGATGGACGTTATGGTAATCTGATATGCACTTATATGTGATCTCAGCATTGTTTGTCTGAGACTAAGAGTTTATGCATTTATTTAGTGTCTGTGCATGTGTTCGCGTGCATGCATGCGTATTCTAAAAGTGATTTTCTTCCTTTCTTTCTTTCTTTCTTTTTTTTTTCTTTTCTTTCTTTTGAGATCCACATTCTGCTGGTTCTTGAGTTTGGTTGGAGCGTATAGAGGCAAGAGTGCAAGTATATTAGTTTCGATTTAAAATGAAAACTCAAATTTTTATTAATGAGAATAGGTGACTGCACCTCAGTTCATATATAATAATTATTTGGATGGATTTTACAATGCAGGATCAAGTGTTCTCTGGTAATGATGCTTTTTTCGCTTGGACTTTTGTGAACCGAAGGCCACTATGGCAGACTCTACTCTCGTTTTTCTGGCCTGTTTTGACTCTGGCCATCTGCTTGTTCCCTGTGTATCCCCACCAAGTCAAGATTCTTATACTCTACTTCTGCGCTGGTGTACTGCTTCTCATACTCTGCCTCCTTCTACGTGAGTTTGTTTTGTCCTAATCAATGCTGCGTTACATAGCTTATTTTAAGAATCCATCAATTATGCATGTAAATCTTCACAAAATATTCTAGAGCTTATGATATATGACTCACATGCTGTCTCTAAAACGTGTCAGATCGTGTCGAAACATTTTTAATTTCCATTTTTGCATCAAATGTTGTGTTAACAACTCTGACCAAAAACATATCTGCTTCTCTTTTGGAAGAGTGCAAAAGTACGATAACTGTCCTCTTTCTTGGGCTGATTTTGGTGGTTGATATTTGCATTTCAGTGAGGGCCCTTGTGTTTGGAGCTTTGTGGATCGTTTTAGGGAAACGTGTATGGTTCTTCCCAAACATACTTGCAGAGGAAGCCACACTGAAGGAATTATTCCAATTTTGGCCACAGAAGGATGAGGGTGATCGGCCCAAGTGGACAGCCCGATTGTTTTACGCGTTGGTGGCCGTTCTCGTCATTATACTTTTGAGGCACCATGCTCCTGATGAAGCTGCTAGAGCCAGGTATATTACATATGCTACTCGAGGTCTGTAACTACTTACAAATGACCTAGAGCGGTCTGAAAATTATTATTAAAAAAGAAAAAGGCTTGAGGATTGGAATCTATGTTCGAATTTAATTGATTCTTTTGTGATTACAGAGGGTAGTTTTTGAACTCTCTCACTGTGTTTTTGTGTTTTTTCATTTATTTATTTCCGGTGTCCTCCCCTGATGAAAAGGCAAGTATAAGATGGAGAGTTGTTCATCTAAGGTGCATTTTTAGCTGAAATAGCAAAATTTTCTCTTTTGACAGGTACCAGAAGAGGGTGTCCAATATAATTGATGATGTTCTTGATTGGTCCCCTAAGCTTGCCCTGTCGGGCATGATGGACAAGCAGAACGTGACTGCTTCCAAGAACGTCACAGATGGTGGGCCCGGGTCCGAATATACAGAAGGTGAAAAAACGGGAGCCGGAGGCTGAAGATCACCATCACAATTACTGACCGTTCAAAACGATGTGCAACCGATAGGAATCAAGTCTCACCCGATCGGCTCCAAATCCCTTTTCTTTTTTTCTTTTTTTTTTTCTTTTGTTTCCATGTTTTTGTTTTGCTTCTAATAATGTTAGCAGTGGTTTTCTGTTGTCTTGGGTCTACATTCTTCTACTGTTGCATAGATCAAGATTGTTTTTACATTTTGAACCAATATCTCTCTCTTTTTTTCCCCTCTTGTTTGAGTTGAGACTGTAAAATGAGATAAACTATAAAGATGAGATATAAAGGAGAAGGTGGTGCTTTTTTATAGACATTATTAGATTTTTTTCCTTGCGTTAAGCATTGACATAGATTTTCCCTTACATTTTTTTTCCTCTGTCTAGACTACAGTTATGCCATTCGTTCTATCAAAATCGTACATCGACTCATGTCGATACATTAGCCATTCGTACAGATTATGTGATTTTAATATCACATACCTATTGTGTGCGATATGCTAATCCGCTGTTAGGGTGTATATTTAGTAAAATTAGTTGATAAACTAATTAATAGTTGATAAGTCAGCTGGTGTTTTATAAATGAATTTTGAACTTATAGCTTATAATTTATGGCTTATAGTTGAAAAACTATGTGTTTAGTAGAAGGGAAAAAAAAATTTCACCCCAATACAAACACATTAAATTTTTTCACACCGCTCGATAAAAAACTAAGTTTTTCACCCCCGGAAAGTGCATATGCTTAATTGTCGCATTGCGAAGGTTATGCGAATAACTGTCGCATATCAATTGCATAACTGTCGCATATTCATCGCACAATGCCTTCGCATTTTGACTTTTTTTCACCCCAGAAAGTGCGAAGGGATATGCGAATGTCTTCGCACTTTTAACTTTCGCACAAGGTCATCGCGCAATTGTCGCATATTCATCGCACAATGCCTTTCGCACTTTCTGGGGTGAGAAACTTAACTTTTTATTGGACGGTGTGAAAAACTTAACAAGACTTCAAAACGAGGTGAAAATAGCTATTTTCACCTAGTAAAATTAGTTGTTTCGTTAAATTTGCTGATACGTCTGCTGAATAAAAGTTTCAACAAGCTTATTTGAAAAACTACTTGAAGAAACTTATTAGATAAGCTCGAACTTTTTTAAACAGCTCGTCCTATCGAAACAAACTTATTTGTATACATAAAGCTTTCAAGCTAACGAAATAAGCTAAAAAGAACAAAAAAAAGTAGGCTAGCTTATGATGATTACCGAAGATAAAGAGTTTTTATTGTTTTTTTGTTTTTTTTTTT
>CACSLK010027840.1:1276175-1293160 GCA_902706635.1 Striga hermonthica | reverse complement strand
GGTATTAGGGGTGAGTGGGTGTACATGTAGCTTGGGCCGGGGGTGTAGTAGGAGGATGGGCCGTGGTCGAGCAGGCGCTGGCGCTTGAAGCCCATCTCGCGCGGGTCGCCGGGGTCTGCATATTTGCTTCATCGTTTCGAGGCGAAAGAATAAATAAATGAACAGCTAGTTGAGGATTCATAGTTTGACACTGATATTTTACAAACTTGTGGTATTAGTATTACTTTTTAACAAGATACAGATTCTTAAATTGAGGAAATTTGCCGAAATGCCAGATTTTATCATTGCGCTTGCGAAAACGAAGTAGAAATCGAGGAAATTCATAGTTTGACACTGAATTTATTGGTATTACAAACAACAGTTGCATTACTGCATCAGACATGTCGAGGAAATTCAAAAAAAAAAAAAAAATGTAAATCGATTGTAATAACTGACAAAATGAAGCAAGGATTGGCCTAATTCAGATACAACAAAGGGAAACGGCAGCCGAAGATCTAAAAGAAACCAATAAATTCAAACAGCAGCACAGAACGCAAACGTAAGGATACAGGATACAAATTGCCTAATATTAAACCCTAAATGACCTCCAAATTACAATCTGTAAGAGAGATTTTTGAACATAAATTGCAAAAAAAATTAGGGTTTACGCCCAAGAAAAGAGAATGAAACTTATTAAATGTTCTTACCCTCTGTAGAACATTGTTTGCAATACTTGGATTCTGGCGAAAAATCTGTCTGCGAATGGGAAAGAGAAAGTCTCAGGTGAACGGTGGTTTCTGAGCCGAGGGACAAAATGAAGTTCCCAGACAGAAACGACGCCGTATGTGGTTTTTCGTTACTAATACAATACCCGTGTACTACACGGGTGTCGAGTTAAAAAATATATGATAAAAGTTATTACTAAAATAAAAAAAAAATATATACAAATTTTGATAGACTAATTGATGGAAAAAAAAAAAGAGAAATAGACAATGCAAAAAGTGATGTAAATCATAAGTTAGGAAAGAAATATGAGAAAAAAATAGAGAAATTTGCACCATTTACTATTAGATATGATTAATATTACACTTTTACCTTTATTATATTCTTAATTATAAAATTACTAAACAAAGTTATAAATATTGCAATTATACCTAAATAATTGTGTAACTGTTATTATGAAATTTTGTCAAATTAAATGCAATTGATATCCGTCAAAGATACCCAATCACTCTGCAAAAAAACAAAAAAAAAAATCGTTCATATAGTTGAAGAGTTCTCCCAATGAGATTTTTTCTCTCTAGACCATAGTTCCATTCTTTGGATTTGGCCGCCGCACCATCACCTTCTTCATCGTTTCATTTTTACAGTGTCAATTCTTTTGTTTATTGTGGAAAAAAATCATGCAATATCCAAAGAAAATCACAAGTTTTTTGTTGGACAAATCATATTAGGTGAATAAAAAAATATATTTAATTGTCAAATTTCATTTTTGTTTTTTGCCTGGAAGTTTCCTAACTTCTTCTTCTTCTTCTTTACTGTCTTTGATTAAAAATATATATTCTAATTACTACAAAATTAAATATATAGATCTCCGCATATATATTATTATTATGCATATAAAAGTGGAGTTGACAAAAAAAAAAAATAGTTATGATTGAAATTGGTACAAGAAATTGCTCAGGCAGGCAAATGAGCGAATTAAACCTCACTGGAAAAATATTTGGGAAAAACAAAGTCAATTATAGTGGGTAGGAATTTTTTGGGTTAAAAGAAAGCAGCACCGACGTCCTCAATTTCTGCCGGCATTATTTTCAGTTGTTGTGGACGGTTTAACATTTTTGGATGTTGAATAGTATTGGGATTTTGAGTGTTTTTTTTTCTTAAAAAAAAAAACACACCCCAATCAGTATATTTTCAGTTTATAGATGGCAAAATTGCATCAAAATGCACCACCTTCTAACTTTATGCAATTTAATCACCACCTTTCAAAGTTTGCAACTAAGTACACAATCTTTAGACATTTGGCAAATCGAAGCATGTCAAACGGAAACCGGCACCTGCTTTCTTACGTGGTATTGTCGAAAACTCACGTGGAAATCGAAAACACATGTGGAAGTCCAAAAATAACAAACAAAAAATTAAAATGCCACAAAATCATTCTACCTGGCATATTTGCTAAAATAAAATCAAAATTAAGTAGCTCCTCAGCCCTAAATTCAAAATCGATCGAACAACTAAGAACCCTAAATTGCAAAATTGTCGAACAATTTGAACCATTGGGGGAGATTTATCAATCTTGATGGTTATGTAGATTATTTTGGAGGTGAGTTATTTTGGCCACAAGAGAACATATTGAATTGATCGACATCTTTTCAATTTAGAGTTCATAGTTGTTCGACTGATTTTGAATTTAGGACTGATGAGCTACTTAATTTTGATTTTATTTTAGCAAGTCTGTCAAGTAGACTAATTTTGTGGCATTTTAATTTTTTGTTTAGTATCTTTGGACTTCCACGCGTGTTTCCGATTTCCACGTGAGTTTCCGACATTTCCACGTAAGAAAGTCGGTGCCGGTTTCTGTTTGGCATGCTTCGATTTGCCAAATATCTAAAGCTGGTGTACTTAGTTGCAAACTTTGAAAGGTGACAATTAAATTGCAAAATATTAAAAGGTGGTGTATTTTGATGCAATTTTGCCTTTATAGATTATTTACATTTTTGGGTATATGTTGTGTGTATATAGAGTATATGTGTAGTATATGTTTCGTATATTTAGAATATTTTTTTGTATAAGGAATATAAGTAATCTGTAATAATATGTTTTTTTTATTTTATTGCAACATATACTAAATATATACTAATATAAACACAATATATACGGGCTGCGTGAATTACAGAATTTCAGTTGCGCACATATACTGAATATATACTAACATAAACTCAATATATACCACCTGAGAAACATAAACGCAATATATACCACATGAGAAACATAAATGCAATATATACGGGCTGCGTGAATTACAGAATTCTAGTTGCCACATATACTGAATATATACTAACATAAACCCAACATATACCACTTGAGAGCTCTATTAAATAAACTGCGTGAATTAAGGGGATAAGCGTGAATTAAGGAGATAAGGGTTAAAAGGATATGGTAACTTTAGGCATTAATATAAACAAATAATGTCTTTTAGGTAGAGACATAATTATTTCTATTTGTATGGTAAAATTGCAATTAATTTAAAATCATGTAGCAGAAATAAAAATTTCCCAAAAAAATATAAGATTGCTACTTGCTCAAACTAAGTATAAAATGTGTATTAAGAGAAAAAAAATAACAAAAATAAATATACACTTACCTTGTTTAAAAAAAAGTTATTTATATTTTTACCAAGCCTAATTCCTGAGCAAAAATGAATACACAAATTTTCGTCATGTCGGCATTCGAAGCGTGTGAGTCTGTCACTTAAGATTAACATGTTTTGAATTAATATATAAAGGGGGATAAGACATATTTATGGATATTATGTTTAAATCACGACCTTGTTTTGTCCTATGTAATTCTCAATTGGTTAATACTTTGACCTTGTCTTCTTTGAGATTTCATGTGTAAAAACTCGTGTTCATAGTTTATTCTCATTATTTTCACATCGTGATGTGTTGATTTGTTAATTGTATTCATGTTTTTGTGTTGATTTGTTTCTGCTCTTCAAAAATTGTTGGTCTTGTGCTTATCATATTTTGTATTTTATTAGACCTTGCATTGAATCGGATTGCTATTTTGAGGTCATGAGTAGATGCTTTTTGCACGTGTATTTGGTAAAAAGAGGATTTCAATCGAGTAAACAATGTGTAGAATGACTTGGGATGAAATTTTGTTTTGTATAAATCCATTTTTTGGGGATGTGTTTTCGGATTTTAGTTTAATTATATGGATAACCGGGGTAATAAGAGAGTTCCATTAAGCATGATCATTATTTATGGACTTTTCGATTTTTCTTTTCGAACAACTTGTTATTTTGTTTGCTTGAGGACAAGCAAAGAGCCAAAGTTCGGGGGAGTTGTTTGTTATGTTTTTGTGCTTATTTTATGTATTTTAGGTGTTTAGTCGTTTCTAGGTTAGTTTTCTTGTTTAACCAATCTATTTTAGCTAGTTTCGTGTGTTTTTACTTTCGTTTTGTGTTTTGTGGTTTGGCGTGCTTTCCTGTGTCTTTTGGTGTTTTATAGGTTCTTTTGTTCAAATATTTAACGAGGAGGAATCGAGCTGAGTCTCGAGTGTAAGAGTCAAAACCAAGCACTTATCACCTTTGTCCATTTTTGAGCATTTGAGCACAAGTTTCCCACTGATTCCGAAAATAGTGAAAAGAGCCCGAGGAATTCTGTTGTTGCACGACAAATGTTCAAGTGTTTGCCAAGGATCAGTGCCATTGCCGAGAGCAGACTCGCGCCCAGCGACCCACTCGCCCACGCGAGCACTTCGGGCACTCATTAGAAGTCGCGCCCAGAGGCCCGCTCGCCCGAGTGCCCGCTGAGACCCGCTTGCTCGCGCAAGAGCGTCGCATGAGTATTTCGCATGTGCACCCGTAGAGACCCGCTCGCCTAGCGAACATCCCGCGCGAGTTCCCGCCAGCGCAAGACCCACTCGCCCTAGCAACCATTCCGCGCGAGACCTGCACGCCGCAAGAGACATTCTGCACGAGACCCACTCTCCCCATCGTTACTCATTGAGAGAGCCTTTCGCGAGCGACCAGCTAGGCCTGCCAAACACTCGCCAACACAAGAGATCGGGCAAACACCTCGCCCGAAGAACACTGTTCGCTCTCAGTTAGCAAATTTTCTTCCAAAAACCTTAGCTAGCAAGTGTGTTTTAGTAATGTGTATTTTTCTAGTGTGTGTTATGTGTGGTAGTATGAATACATTTGTTCTTTTGCATTTTAAAAACTTAGACTTCGTTTTTTTTTAGTTTTCACTTTAGGAATTGCTCTTTTTCTTATTTTCTCTCTAGACTTATGCTTGTGGAGGTTCAAACTTGTATTCTTCAGTGATTTTTCGGCGATGCTTTTTCTTATTAAAGTTACGATCTTTTCGCGTTTATTTCTCTTGACAACGCATTAGGAAAGTAAGTACCTAGTTAAGGACTCATTATCTCAATTTTGATGTATTTTTGCTTGCTTTGTGTTAAGAGGTAAAAATAATTTCTTGGCCGGAATTTGTGTGTTGAGCTCGATTTTAGTTAAACTTTTCATGTCATCTTTTATCTTATTTTTCTTGCCTAGAGTTTTTAAACCTTTAACCTTTCGAGGTAAAAGTCGAGACTTTCTTAAAAGGTCGATTGCTAGTTTTTTTAGACTTAGCTAATTTCGCTTAGTTTATGTCTTTTTGCTGGTTTTGAACACTTTGATTCAAGTAAAGTTTACATCTTTCTTTAAAAGCTTGCGCCTTAGTTGATTGCTCTTAAATTCCCTAGGTAATTTCAGTTAAAATCAACCCCAAATATCTCGTTAGCATGTCTCGGACTTTTATTTACCGTTTTTGTACTTTAGAAATCTAGTAGTAATCGAAGCTCCAAATTTTTGTGTTGCTTATCCCCCATGAAGTTTAATGCTTAGTCGATATTGCTAACTTTTTATTCAAATAAACATGTTTATTTAATTTTAGATTTTCTTACTTTATGTCTTTCAATGAGTGAATGAGTTAAACGACTGTAACTCTAAGTCGATTGAAGATTTATATAATTATAATTAATCTTAATGGTCATTAACAAATGAGGCTGCTGTTAGTGGATCACGTGCACAACAACCCACACCCGCGTGTAACTTGCCCATGAAATTATAATTAATGTAATGGTCATTATTGAAGCTATGAGTGGGTCATTAATAGTATGCGTGGCCAACTGGCGACCCGATTCACGACTCAGCCTGGCCCGACGCTTAAAAATTGGACCCGGAATCGGCCCGACTATATGTAAGGGCCGGTTCGCTGAACCGACCCGACTATGCAAGAGTGAACCGGCGGTTTAATTAAAAAAAAAACAATGCAAATCCGTCTTCCGACCCAGAATTAGCCCAAAAATGGCGGGTTTAAAAAAACAAAAAAAAAACCTAGACCCAGAACCCGCCGGGCCTAAAAAATTAGGCTCGAAGCAGGCCCGGCTAAATGTAAGGGCCAGTTCGCTGAACCGGCCCGACTATATTTAAGAGTCGGTTCACTAAACTGGCCCGAACCGACGATTCAATTTAATTTAATAATAAGAAAAAACAATGCCAATCTATTTTCCGGCCCAGAACCAGCCCGAAAACGGCGACTTTTAAAAAAAAAACTAGACCTAGAACCAGACCGATAACACCACGGGTCCGGTTCTCGATTCCCGGTTCCGTACATACCGGCCGGTTCTGGGTGGACTGGGCCGATCCTGGCCACGTCTACACAGCAGCCCCCACACCTCGTGTGTAACTTGCCCATGTCTATATAAATGCTTTCATCGTTCCCGGAGATTCTGTTCTCACACACAGGGGCCCACAGCACAGCCAACTTGAAAGAACCATCCAAATATCCCTCTCAGCTTCCAACCAGGTGGTCGTTTGTGACACTCTTTCTTTGCTTTCTCAAATAATTTTCTAACGGTGGAAAATAATTTGGGCCTCAATATTATTCTGGTCACAGTTCTTACAAACCTCACTTTGAATAGATTCAGCCAATTAACACACGCCTCCGTTCCACAATCCGTTGCGAATTTGAACACCCTTTTCGTCCAAGTACACAAACCCCTTTGAAATTTCTCCAATTTTCTTGGATCCCTCCAAGTATTTATCTTCAGCTGACACTAAAGTTCGAATCTTGCACAAAAAAAAAAAAGTTTCATTTAGTATTTTGCTAAAAAATTGTGAACCTTTGCTGTTTGTTCAAAGGATGGTTGGGGCTGTGTCTGTAGTGGGTTCGTCTTTGGTTGAATCGAAGCCATGTCCGTGCCTCTGTTTCGATGCTCTGCCGTCTTGCAATTTGAACGGTGGAGATTTACTGATCTCGCAGAGGCATACAGTTGGTAGAAAGCATGTGCCTCGTTTGGGTTCGTTGGATCTGAGCAGTTCGTTTCTTGATTATTCGTCGGTTAGAACTCTTTCGAGTGCGAAGATTCCGAGGAAGCAGAGGAAAAATAAGAGTCTTGTGGTGGTAGATGAACTTGCTGGGCAGTATGAAGACAATTTTGAAGATGTGAAAAAGGTATGATCTTTTGAAAGATTTGTAAGTTGTTTTTAGTTTGTGAATTACGGAACCATTCCGTCGAGATTTGTAACCCGTTAGGTCATTTCTAACGGTTAGAAACCCCGACGGGATGGTTCCATAAGGGGACCGTAAATCTAAGTTGGAATGTTGTTGATGCAAATACATGCTAGTAAGGTAGATCTGAGTTGGAATGTTGTTCATACATTTAATATCAATCAAATCTTGATGTTAGTGAATTATGCCATGGATCATATGTCTGAACCTAAGTTATGTTTGATGTGATTAATGAAATCTAAGAGATAAAAAAGCTTTTGTCTGATGAACTTTCAAATCCAGTATGAGATTATGTCTCATATGCAAGTGAGATTCTGAATCTCCTTCAATGTGTTATAGTGATGACAATCACAGATTTATGTTTTATTCATTTATCTTTGGACAGCAAATTCTGGATTATTTCACTTACAAAGCTGTGAGGACTGTGTTGTACCAGCTCTATGAAATGAACCCTCCTCAGTATCGCTGGTTCTATAAGTAAGAACCACAATCTTTTTACAATTCTGGCTCGATCTTTTATGCCGAAACTGGGAATTTGAATTTCCTATCCTCATATATCATGATTATAAATCTTTAAACTTTTGTTTTGATATGTTTCTTGGTTTGCTAAATGCTTTCACAGTTATGTTGCATCGAACGAACATGGTTATGGAAAGAGCTTTATCCGCAACCTTGTAAAGGTAAAATCATATTGATCAAGACATTATTAATCTTACACTTATATTAGTCTATCCGTTTTCTCTTTTTTCAAACTTTCGCTTCCTTTCGGCCGATAGGAGAAGCAAGAACTTGCGGAAAGAGTGATGGTAACACGGCTTCACCTCTATGCAAAATGGATCAAGGTTTGAGAAAATGAACCAAACTATATAGCCCTTATACGTATTAAATTTATTTCAATTATTTGTCTTGTGCTCTTTCGGTTGCTAGAAATGCAATCACACGGAAATGTACGAGCGGATATCAGACCAGAATCTTGAGTTGATGCGTGAACGGCTCAAAGAGACTGTGATATGGCCCACGGACGATACCAACACCGAAGTGGTTGGTTGAAAGGCATTACAAATTGGGTGGCTCTTGGAGGAAGATGTATGTGATATTTGCCTATTTTTTATTAGTTTTCCGTGTGTTCATCTGATATGTTCGACTATTTTTATCTAGTTAATACTTGTGTATATAGGGGTTCGATTTTCGCGGTTATTTTAGAATCGCATAATTGCTAGTCTGGTAATAGTATGTTTGTGAATGGTTTTATGGTGATGGAAACAATCATCCACTTTTCTTGCAGCACATATATGTCCATATTACATCCTCATTTTCTCCATTCTATAGACAAAATCTTATCTTATGCTATAAACCCAATACAGTGACAGAACAAAACTAACAACTTATTTCTTTACAAATATAACACTTATAACACATCCTCAGGGCTTAAACCCCCACCAAAAAGCTGCATTATTGCATGATTTATATATAAATCAGCTCCTGAGAAACTCCCAGGGCCCTGTCCCAGTCCCAATTCTGCAATCAAATAAACGTATGTATGAATCGGATACTAAATTTTCAATATAAATCAAAATCGACTAGATTTTTTTTTTTTCTTTTTGTACGAAATCTGACCTCCAAAATCCAGCGAATGCCCTTAAGCTCATATATATTGTCAACGCAATCCAGATTCCGACAAACCCGTTGCTTGATGAAAGAATGAGCAAAACAATGATGCTTACAATAGCCACTGTAACCTGCAAGAATGATGCGTAGAAAATGTATATTCATTGTCGATTTAAATTTATTCGCGCTAAGAGTATAATTGAGAGAAAATGAAGAAAGTAAATGGGGGGCATACCATTGAGTAGGCTGAATACGCAAAATCAGATGCTCCGAAATTGACTCCATCAAAAACGAAGGCTAATGCGTTGATAGGTTGAGTTGCTGTGACAAACTGGGATGACAAGTTGAAAACATTATTTGTCGAATAATATGGCTTTCTCCGAGTTGAATTTAATAATATGACCTTTCAAATGCAATTTGCAGACATTAGNNAAAAAAAAAAAAAAAAAAGATACCGGGATTCCAACACCAATAAGGCGAAGAACATTACTGTCTCTCGTAAATATTCTTGCTCCATAATGTAGTCCAAATCCGAGGACGATAGCCAAAAACACCCCCAAAGCCAACCCCAGCTGCATTGTAATAATAGTAAAATCTAAGAAAAAAGTGATATGCAGCTTCCCCGAAAAAAAAAGAAAAAACAAAAACGGAAATCTTGAATAAATTACCTGTAACACTCTGGAAGCAGTAGCAGTTGCCCAGCTGTAGTCTTTTCGAGCAAATGCACTTGCAAGTATTGCCTGAAGGAGCATATAAGCATGCTTATTCTCATTCTTTGAATTATTACTATTACCAAGAGACTTTTTACATTAGAAAGAAAATTAAAAAGATAGTTGAAAAAACTTAAGATATGCTTTTTCACCTGTCCAGCAACAGCCAAGCCATCGGCTAGAAGAGAAGTTGCAAGCCATACTTGCAAGCAGACCTGAAATGCAGCCATTTGTGTTGGTCCAAGCCTTGCAGCCATTGATGCGGCTAAGGTCACACAAAATGTCACGGCTATCACTCTCGTGAGCAACAAGAAGCCTATATTTGGTAGTGTTATGTCAAGTCAAAATAAAGAAAGTATTTATTTACCTACAATGTCTGGTTAAAAAAATCAAGAGCATAAAAACACGTCACCATTTTTAAGAAATCGGCCGAATTGCAAATATTTGAGACTAGGAGGCACAAGGTCCACTTGCTCCTTCAATCGCCAAAAGAGTATTAGTGAAATCAAGTACCTGAAAAAAGAAAAAAAAAAGCAGCTCGATTATGATATGGTACAAGAGAGCTGAGCACATTAAGGTTAAATGCAAGTAGAGTACAAAAACTTACTGAGAGATAACGTGCGAAACAGCTGCGCCTCGAACTCCCATTTTGAATACGAAGATAAATATTGGATCCAAAATTATGTTGGTCAAATCTCCAATCACTAAATTAGCATCCCATCAACAAAAACAAATAGATAAAATAAAATCATAAATAGAACACCACAGCATATTGACTTCGGTCAATAAAATAAAGTTTACCAGTCGCGTATAACGGGGTTTTAGTGTCCTTAAATCCACGAAAAACTCCTTGCATAGCCAATGACAAAAGAACTGCTGGTGCCCCAAGTGATCTCAACTTCAAGTATTGTTGTGCAGGGTCTGCCATTGACGAATGCTGCACGAGCACACAAAATGTTATGTGATATTCAACTCATATACTAAATTAGTATGTGTCTTTTGATCTCCTTTCGATTTTGATTTTTCTGCTTACTGGTTTGATTCCCATGAAACTTAGTAAAGGTTTAGCTGCAAGAATCAGAAATGCGGCTTGGATTATGCCAAGAATGCCCCCGATGATTAATGCAGATGATGCCGATGCAATCTGCTTCTTGCCCGGCTCGGTCTTAACTATCTCGAAGCTACTATTTTCCAACTCTACATATGAATCGATATATTAGACAGAATAAATCGAATATATTAGCAATAAAGAGACTAAAACGAGGAATTCAGCATTATATATAGTATATACCCTTTTGTGGTATCAATGTCTTATTCTCGCTTTCTAGAGTCGAAATGTTTTCCAAGCTTTCGCAATCTTTAGAGTCATTAGTCATTCTTGTGATTGTATCTTCCTCGGCCACAAAAGAAGTGGTCACGCTAACGAGAGGGAAAATCGCAATTCTCGAGACCTGATTGAATAAAGCAATCGAAACTCCCACTGCAGCTAGTTCGACTGGACCTGTTCAGAATCAATTAATGTCTGAGTTAAACAATTTACTCTTTTCTTGCACTCGAATTGAATTTGACGATACGGGCGCCGAATATTGGTCGACTGACTAAAAAAATGAAATTATACTAAATCACTAAATTCAAGAAAAAGTTACAGATTTTGTTTAGTTTAATAATGCTCATACCGATTTGGCCGATAAAAGCAGTGTCTACCAAAGATGCAATAGGATCAGCCGTCAAAGCGAGTGCTGCAGGCAGAGCAATCCTTGCTATTTCCAGGCCGAGCTCGTCGAGATTAAACACTGACCTGCTCACAAGCATTCACCAAAACTAACTATTACCACTCTCTGATGTGTTCACTCATTTGCTAAACCTTCACAACACTTTTCAACCCAAAGAAACTAATTCAAACCAAGATCAAAACAATATTTACTATAATTTTGTCTTTTTTCTTCTTCTTTTTTTATTCGTTTTATGCTATTATTAAAGAACAAATTCAATTTTCAACAAAGAAACAGAAAGAAGGAAACTAAACAAAAAAAATTCTCATAATTCGAACAACTGTTGAAATGTAGAAGAACAGAGAAAATCATTGCCTGATATCCTTAAAGAATACGAAGAGCGGCATACTCCCATTTTCCGGCAAGGTAGCATCTTTCTCGGCCATGGCAACGATTATCAGTTATGTTCTTCAAAAAGCTGCTCACAGAAAACCAAACGACTCCATATTCCTGCAATAATTTTCAGAACAAATCAGTCCGACACTCGTTACACACACACACACACACACACACACAACATACACACACTCACACACACACACACACACGCACACGCACACGCACAAACACACGCACACACACGCACACGCACAAAAATTGAAATAGGTCAGATTGCAGGTTGCATACCCCCAAAAACCAATTATCTAAGGAAAATCGAGTGATTATTGAAAATGGCTGTAAGAATTTTAAAGCATTCTTATGAATTTTTTTGTTTTTTTATTCCATTGAGCAATCTTTATTTCTGGTCCAGGAAATTTTTACAAGGCGGAGAACAAAAGTGGTCTCTTATTGGACCTTTTTTAAAGAACACAAAGTGCTGTGAAATTGCGGAATTTCAAGAAGACGGAGAATCGGAGAGTGACGAAAAGGGTTGCTGACACGTGTCCCTGTGGGCCCCTGTAAATGAAATTCCATTTTCTTGATTTTCTTTTCCATTGTTGGGTGAGGATTTCATTTGCATAATGAAAAATCAGCACTTTACATTAATTTCTTTTTATCTCTTAAAAGTGATTTGGAAAGAAGTCCTAATTTTAATTTAAGTTAATTTGACATATGTAGAAATTATTAATATTTTGATACTTACACGCAATGGAGAGAACTCCTAATCGCAATTTATGTTAATTTGACATAAGTAGGAATTTTGTTAGCTTCAATAATTTTTTAGTATTCTAAATATTATTACAAGTACAGAAACTATAATTATAACGGTCCAACTATTAATATCGGGGAGAAGCTACGGTCTCGTTACGGAATCATTCCGTCGGAGTTTGTAACCGTTAGATTAACTATCTCCGACGGTTACAAGATGATTTTAACGTTTACAAACATCGACGAAATGATTCCGTAACGAGATCATAACATTTCTCTTAATATGTTACATAAACATATCTATTTTTTTTAATTGGATATAAAAAAGTAAAAAAAATATATAATTATATTACTATTTGTCAACTTTTTAATAAGATAAATATATAAGGCAATCAATTTTTTTTTGGTAGCCAGCCACAGTATCTGGAACTATGCCTCGACTAATCCGTTGGTCAACCCGGGTCGCACACCTGGTAATGGTGAGTGAGTCTCCCAACAAGGGTTTTTTGCATCCACAAAGACTCGAACCTGAGACCTTGCTTAAGCGACATCAAGCTGCTTACCACTTGAGCCAACTCCTGTTGGTTAAGGCAATCAATTTTAAGTTATAATAATTAGACGTAATGATTACTTTATGTATATGAGTAATAAGAATCCCGTGCGATGCACGGGTTAAGAAATATTCATTAACTAGTACAACGCCTGTGTATTACACGGGTGCTTGCTAATTTTTCTTAAAATCTAAAATTAATGAGAAAAGGTAGTTGAAAATTTAAATATCTTTTATAAAGATATAATTATTATATATTTAGTATGACACTTTTTATTTGTGCAACTTACATGTGTTATATTATAATAATTTTTTAAACTTACAACATATAACTACATTAAACATAAATATATCAATTGAGAAATAATTTTATTTTTCTAATGAATTTTAATAAATATTATTATTTTTTATTATTATAAAGATAAATATAATTTATTTATTTCATATATACAATATGGATGTCAAATCGAAGATCATCAAAAGATGATTAATTTGATATATTTTATATGTAAAACCCATAAGAAATACAAAAATTATCAACTTTTAAAATACATTTATAATTCAATAGCTAATTGAAGGTAACAAATCAAAAGTCAGGGATATATTAGTCACTTAGTGTCTCACTATGTAAAATTACAAAGAAATAAAGGGTTATAGTAGTACAAGTGATGTTAAAATATGTAAGTTAGCTAAATAATATTTATGGAATGTCCAAACTTAAATTATTAATTATTAATATATCAATATTACTTGTCCAAACCTAGTTACGAAGCATGATTTTTTGCCAAGTAGGATTCCGAAGCACCAAAAGCAGCCACGTAGGCTCAGCGCATTCGGGAATTATATATAGGGAGGATATTCATAAACTACAAATCCTCATTAAATAATATTTATAATTTAGAAATATGGAAGGCAAAATTGCGGCTAATATCATGACCTTTATCGAGATTGCAAATTAATCACAACCTTTTAACTTTTACATAATATATCACGTCCTTCAATTCTTTGCAAAACGGTACATGCGCTGCCCCAACTCGTCTGACGTGGCACTCAAAATGCCAACGCACCTGCTGATGTGTATTTAACAGATGATTTTTTTTGCATAATTAATCACAACCTTTTAAATTTTGCATAATATATCACACCCTTAAATTTTTTTGCAAAACGATACACGTTTTCATCTGCTACACCAACTCGTATGATATGTATTTAACAGATGATTTGTTTTTTCCATCTCATCCCTGGATGAGATGAGGGGGAAATTTTGGAACCCTTGGGGATATATTAGGCTAGAGCTAGAGATTTTGGAACACGAAAAGATTCAAACACCAGGTCGTCTCTCAAGGAAGGTTAGTCGAATTACTTTGCACGTGTATTCAATCACACGAAAAGAGAAAACAAATCCGAAATACTCTAATTCAATTGTTTTTTGTTTTGATTATCAACTACAAATTCTAAAAATAAAGCAAGACACACTTCAAATTCCAAATGGAGTTCAAATAATGATTGGTGAGTTAGGGAGTCAGAGATATTCGTTTATGGTTCTCAAGCAATCAATTAGCACGCAACCGCTCGGTTAAGAGCTCAAATAACATATTCGTTTAGAGGCTTGTTCTCAATAACTTTTCGTAACGATCAATTATAACATATAGACAATCTATTAACGAACAAGTCTATTCTAAACGAGCCGAGATCAATCAATTTCTCCCCTTCCGGTTCTACAAATTGATTAACTTGATTAAAATGATGATCAAACATCTAACCCTAAATTAAGCACAACTCGAAAAGATTGAATGACAAACACGTACACACGAATCTCAATCGAACCAAAACAAATATCCCCTATCCCTAACGAAGCGATTTAGCCACACATATTGATATCAATCCCAACAAAAGATTCAACATAATAAATCACTTCCATAATCAAATGAAAAGAAATTATTATTAATCCAAGTCGAGAATAAAATCGAATTACAAACCAAATCGTGTTCGTTATGGAGTGCCACAATATCCAAAACTCGAATCCAAGCAAAATCCAAAGAAAACCAAGTGAAAGTTGTTGAGAGAATGAGTTTTGAGATGAAAAAAATAAGTCTCAATAATCTGTTTTCTCTCCAGCCCTAGCCTAATATATCCCCAAGGGTTCCAAAATCTCTCCCTCATCTCGTCTATGGATGAGATGAAAAAAAACCATATGTTAAACCATGTATCGTTTTGCAAAAAAAATTTAAGGGCGTGATATATTATGCAAAAGTTAAAAGGTTGTGATTAATTATGCAAAAAAAACATCTGTTAAATACACATCAGCAGGTGCGTTGGCATTTTGAGTGCCACGTCAGACGAGGTGGGACAGCGCATGTATCGTTTTGCAAAGAATTGAAGGACGTGATATATTATGCAAAAGTTAAAAGGTTGTGATTAATTTGCAATCTCGATAAAGGTCATGATATTAGCCGCAATTTTGCCAATATGGAATTAATATGTAATACGATTTACCTATATTAATTTGTTGAAAATGTTATATGAAATCTAAATTGTGCAAAATTACATAAAACAACCGGAAACAGTCGATAACAGTTTATTGTACGATTTTGGTACATTTTTTTTTTCCAAACGACAAATTATCATAAATAGACACAACATATAATTATAATCGGATACAACCGGTAACAGCCGGAAAGAGCAGCTACACAGCTGAAATCCTTGGAAGAACAACCCAACTGGTCACCGAATCGAAACACACACAACTCACCCACAAACTCCCAACAGGAAAATACAACTCCCAATAGGAAAATAAACACTACACAATGAACAAACCACAAAAAAAACACTGAAAAAAAACTAGAATAAACCCTCCCCACCAGCTAATCGGCAACCACACACCCTAAGGCAGAAGCAACAAACACGTAACAGATAACTCCAGACCGAAGCCAGCTAACCAGTAACCGCCCGAATTATATATATATATATATATATATATATATATATATATTATGTTTGTTTTAAGGAGGAGAATCTACCATAAATGTCAAACCAAAACTGCATCTGACAGTATGGCAATTACATAATTATTTTAGGTGAAATATCTAAATTGCAGATCATATATATATATATATATTTTTTTTTTCCCTCCAATTATATTTTTGGCTGAATATCTTTGAATGATGATTTATGGTGGTCTTGGCCTTGTGTATATGGAGAGTAGTTGCATCGGCTCGTCTGTCAACAAGGCCAAAGACAAATGGATACAAGTGTTGCCATAATTTTCCATCTACACTGTGTCAAATCACGCTAATATTGTTGGTCAAAAAAATTTACTTTTTACTTGACTTATAGTAACATATGTTCAATATAATCAATTTACTCACCTTCTTGGTTGGTGGTGGTCACACAATCCAACATAAAGTTACTCATTAGGGTGTGCATGGTTGAATATAAATTATTTTGATTTCAATCGAATTCTTTTTTTAATTGAAAGGTTTCTTGTATTAGGTTTGATACAAATTTTGAGCTTGTTTTAAAATTATATTTAAAATAAAATAATTAAAGTTGATTTAATGTAAAAGTATGAGAGACGTAATTGTAAATGATGAGTAACTAAAATTATGAGGGTGAATGAATACTAATAAAGTCGATGTGATGTTTGAGAATTATTGACTTGCATTATTTGTTATATTGATAATATCAAGGAGAATTGAGACGAGTTAAATTTGAATTGGATAAAAAGGAAAAAATACATGGTGAAAAGTGATTGAGATTTTTGTATCCGATCAACTTCTCAACTTTCTTGATTCAAGTTGACAAAATGGGCACTTCAAAATAATTTTATAATTCAATTACTTTAAAGTTTATCAAATTGGATTTTCGGGCTATGCAAGTGAATCGAGAATTGAGATATGCAACGAGCTCGAGAATAATGTAATCGGTTTAATGGGAAAAGAAAAATGAACTTGGACCTTTTTTTTTTCAAGTGATATTTTTATTTTCGGGC
>CACSLK010027840.1:1259281-1275202 GCA_902706635.1 Striga hermonthica | reverse complement strand
AAAAAAAAAAAAAAAAAGAAACCAACAACACAATACAAAAGTAGCTTGAAAACAACCACTGAATCCTACGAGGCTCATAGCTAAAAAACTTCAAGGCACCAACACCAGAAACAACCAACACAAAACATGTAAGCAATAGAACTAACCACTGAATCCCCTGCCTTTTTCTCTTTCTTAGTGGTTTGACTTTTGCCACATTGATTCTGCCCCCTGCACAACGGATAGAATCGCCTTATGAACTTCTATTCGGTGGTGGCTATGGAAGACAAGAAATAACTGGTTTTTTAGGAATGTTTGGAGACCTGATTCTAAGATAGTCTCTGGGACTAGAAAATAGAGGTCGGAGTTTGAGCTTGCAAATTAGCTTTTATGTTTAATGCGTTTTTGGCTGGTGTTTGGTTTGTGTTTCGTTTTGTTGGTTGTGTTGGAGGTTTTTGTTTTTAGGGCGAGCTGTTGTTCTTGGCTTAAGGATGTTTTCTGTAGGCCTCCCTTGGGGTTGGGCAGTGCATGTTTTCTCCTTAGACGTTGGTCTTGTTCTCCGTGTATGGTTACCAACTAGGAGTTAGGTTGGTCCGACTCTATGGTTGTCTCCCTGTGGTTGTGGATCTTCTGTTGCTTTGGTTCGTTGTTGTTGTGGTGAGTTTGTTTCAGTTTTGCGGGCTTCTTGCTCTGTGTGTTGTAGGGTGGAACTTCTGCTGCTTTGTTTTGTTGTTGTTTTGGTGAGTTTGTTTCAGTTTTGCAGGCTTCTTACTTTGTGTGTTGTAGGCCTTGTGCCCTACTGTGATAAGAGTTTGTTTTCTTTCTTTCTTAGCTACATGAAGCCTATGGACCCCCCTTATTTTGTTAAAAGTCAATATATACAATTATATGTACATAATATTTTACATTTCTAAATAATATTACTTTAATATATATTAGTAATATTATTTCCTTATTAAATTAATAATATTATTTCTGTATTAATAATATTTTTTTAAAAAAAATTTTAATACTTATTTTCTATACCATTTTAATTTAAATTAATAATATTATTTATTTATTAAAAAATGTACTAACAATCATAATATTTTACATTCTAAATAATCTTTTGAAAATATTTATAATAATTTATTTATTCGATCTCTTAATTGTAAATCGATTTCGTGATTTATATAACCGAGTATTTAGTTGGATTGTTACATTTTTTAATGTTGATTTTTTTTTTTACTTTTTTTGTGAGTACTTATTTTTAACTTTATTTATTTTTTCTTAAAAAATAGTCATTTGATAAGTTCTCATCAACAAAATTTTATGCAGCGTGCTGCAAAATTTCAATTTAAATCAAATTTTCAACCAAATAACTTATTTTTTTTTTTTCATAAATTATAGATGTTAAACTTAAATTATAAATTTATGAAATCTCTATTTTTGTTAGTAGTTTAATGGTGATACGGATTCTAAGCTTTTTACTTCATGCAGGGACAGAGCCACTTATATTGTTGCCAGGGTTGTAGCCCAAGTTGACTCTCAGACAACCACCAATATTATTTATAAAATTCTCATTTGTTTTGAAGTTAGCCTTGTCAATATTGGAAACCCATAAACAATTCTAATCAGCCTATTAAAATTATTTTTTTTTTTCAAATGAAAATACCAAAATAATAGTCCAGGGATATCGATAGTAATAGCTATGTTTTTTCGCTTTGTCTGAATAAGTTTCTCTCTCTCTCTCTTTCTTTCTCTCTCTCTCTCTCTTTTTCTCTTTCTCTCTCTCTCTTAATTTTTTTTTGGTACAGGGACCTTCCGATTTCCGGATCCACAAGGGAACCGACTAATCCGAAATCGAGCCGGGTAAGACCACAAGGGCGGCAAAGCTCTCCCTCAAGAGTTTTAACACTGCTGCATTCACAGGGCTCGAACACGAGACCACCGGTTAAGCTGGAAGAGACCCAAACCATCTCATCCAAACGTTCTTGAGTAAACATTAGTAGACAAGACGTCAAACCACTTGACCACCATCATTCTATTGACACTGATATAAAAGGATGTTTTTAAAAGGTATCTAGGTTATTATTATATATTTAAGCTTACTTGTTACTTTTATAAAGATAATTAAGAGGGAGATGGGGTCTTTAAGATTTTAGTTATGAAAAATAAGAGGAAGATAGTCTTTAAGATTTTAGCTATGATCTGTAAGTAAACTTGTGTTTATTTTTATTATTTATGTTCTGGAAGATGTAGATTACGATTTTGTTCCTTCTGATTTTGTTTTTAACTTTTATTTTTTCTCTTGCACTCGTACAAATACCAATACCATTTGTTGGATTCAAATTAAATCTAAATGTTTATGATAAAAATTCAGGGCGTTTTGTAACAGAAATATGTATTTTGTTTATTAGAAACATATTCGGTTATGAAACAACCGATTTGTAGCCGATTACAGTTGGTTAAAAATTCACAACAGTAACAATAACTAGCTATTGGCACTTCGTAGATTGTTGGACCGATGATTACTATTATGATCTGGTTTGAACTGTTGGTTTTCAATTTGAACTATCACTTTTCAATTATTATTCTTATATTAAGATTTGAAAAATTCTTTATAAACTATTGAACTTTTAAAAAACTTTTTTTTTTTAAAAAAAAAATAGCAGTTTAGACAGCTTTCCACCATTTTTTTTTTTTGAATTTTGGGAAATCAATTATCTTTTATTTTTTTTTTTGTTCCCCTCCCAAAAATTTCATTTTTTGTTCCTATTTTATAACCAAACATTCAGTTGCGGTTATGACATATTGCAATCCGTAACTGGACTGTCAAATCATAACATGAACTACATTAAATGGTTAACCGAACCATTGATCTACGATTCATTTACAAACTTTGAACATATCTATTTGCAATATTGTCATATTTTATTAAATAATTATAGCTCAGATCAACTTTGAACCTAGGCTACGCCCTTAATTTGATAGTACAAATATCGATATATATATTTATAGTAGGTATAATTTTATCTAAATCTGCCCCCCTAAGTAAAATTTCTATACCAGGAGGCTCGACAGTTGAAATGAGTAACCCACTTGGCTTATAAACTAACCTTAAGGTCTGCTCTGGCATCAGGAGTACGGTCCCACACAATGAAACACACCATAAGAGGGTGAGTCTAGTTGCACCCAGTGTTCTAAAAGTCGCTAGGCGCTAGGCGCTCGACCAGCACCTAGCGCATAGAGCGCCTAGTCGGGGCATAGAAATCAATATTAAATACCTTATTTTTATTTAGTTTAACTAGCTACAAAATAAAAATATCTCAATTTATAATAAATCTACATAACTAAGTACAAATAATTATATTAATATATTATATGAAAAACATGCGAATAAAATAATATAATTAGTATTTAAAAAAAAAAACTGAAAAATTGCCGCCCAAGCCTGCCTAGGAGCACCTAGGTCTGCCTAGGACCGCCTAGGCGCCGCCTAGCCGCCAATATGTGCAAATCGGAGGCAGCCGGGCGCCGCCTAGCCCGGTTTTTAGAACAGTTGTTGCACTTTAGTGATGTTCCATCCCAAAACTAATTGATGGTGGGAGAAGTAGCTCACTAAGCTTATAAACTAGTCTTATTTACCCTATCAAATCAATATGTAACAATTCACAAGTGATATTCCAATGACGTAACTGTTTCTCTCTGTTTATTTTGCTTCTTTATCGTTTCTTTTTCTTTTTTTTTTTTGGAAAAAAAAATAACAAAAAGCATGCTACACAATGACTCAGACCCAACTTTTTATTGTGGCTCCTTTATGAAAGCTTTCGCATATATACTTTTGTGACAGGTAAAGAGTTTGGTATTTGATGTGCAGTAGCACTACTGTGTGCCCTGGCACACCTAACTAGGTGTGTCAGGGCAGTTTTGCACGCGTCTCTCTTACCCAGAAAACAAGAAAATTTAGAGAGTGTAGTGCACATTCCTATTTTTTTTTTTTAATTGAAAAATGAGACATATTACATAAATTAAAATATTATTAATTATTGATATTAACAAAATAAAATAAAAATACCAAAATTCATAATTTTTTATTATCTATAAATAGAGACCACATTTGATAGGTTTTTGAACAAACTAATTTTTCGTTTTTTCGTGATTATTTGATTATACTGACATATAATGAACATGTTATATTATAAAATGAATATGTTTTCAAATATGATGAACATGTTACAAATTGCAGATTGAAATAATACATATTCATCTTATTTTATAACATGTTCATCTTATTGTGTATGTAACATGTTCATCTTATTCTATAACATGTTCATTTTATTACGTAACATGTTCACCTTATTGTGTATGTAACATGTTCATCTTATTCTATAACATGTTCATTTTATTATGTAACATGTTCACCTTACTGTGTATGTAACATGTTCATCTTATTCTATAACATGTTCATTTTATTATGTAACATGTTCATCTTATTCTATAACATATTCATTTCATTATGTAACACATTCATCTTATTTCAGAACATGTTCATCTAAATTTCATCTGTGAAAATGTAATATTTTCATCTTATTCTATGACATGTTCATCTTACTCTATAACATGTTCATCTTACTATGTAACATATTCATCTAATTATAGATTTATGTCATAATCTTCCAATAAAATAAATTAATTGTAAAAAATTATAAATTAATTGTGTTCCAAAAAATATCAAATGTGGTCTCTATTTGTAGAGAATGAAAAATTATGAATTTTGATATTTTTATTTTTATTTTTTGATACAAATATGAATGATAATTTAATTTATATAATATGATATATGAATTTCATTGCCCAATAGAAATGGGACACATGTCCCATTTAAAAAAAGGGAAAAAATCTTTTTCACCCCATAACAAAGACACATTAAGTTTTTCACACCGTCCAATAAAAAACTAAGTTTTTCACCCCAGAAAGTGCGAAGGTTATGCGAAAACTGTCGCATATTCATCGCATAACTGTCCATATGCGAAGGTTATGCGAAAAACTGTCGCATAACTGTCGCATATCAAGTGCATAACTGTCGCATATTCATCGCACAATGCATTCGCACAATTATGCAATTGATATGCGACAGTTATGCGACAGTTTTTCGCATAACTGTCGCATATCAATTGCATAACTGTCGCATATTTATCGCACAATGCCTTTGCACAATTATGCAATTGATATGCGACAGTTATGCGACAGTTTTTTCGCATATCCTTCGCATATGGACAGTTATGCGATGAATATGCGACAGTTTTCGCATAACCTTCGCACTTTCTGGGGTGAAAAACTTAGCTTTTTATTGGACGATGTGAAAAACTTATCAAGACTTCAAAACGGGGTGAAAATAGATATTTTCACTTAAAAAAATGTCTTACCTCCTTACCTCACGCGCTTTTGGAGGGGTGTATTTCACAAAAGGCCCAGACACACCTAAGTATTTGCGTTTGATTTGCGTTTGATTGATGTGAGGCTTAATGAACACCTTTTGCAAATAATGGCACCTTATTAATTACACTATATATACTTTTATATTACATTTTCATAGTTTAAAATATAATATAAATTTAAATTTAAATTAAAACACCATACTTTAAATAAAATATAATATAAACAAAAGTAAAAACATTTTATAGTATAATTTTATTTATTTTTTTATTCAAAACTGTATCTGACAGTTGCTTTTGCTCACCGAGTGGCTAAGAGCATGTTTGTTATGAAATAATTTGCTCACAACGTGTTATTTTGATTAATTATAGTTAAATTTGAAAAATGCAGTATGATTATTTGTTAGTAGTGTTCTAGAAGTCGCTAAGCGCCCTACAAGCGCCTAGCGCCTAGACTGTCTAGGTGGGGCCTAGAAATTAATATTAAATATTTTATTTAATTATTTTTTATTTATTTTTGCTACCTAAATAATGAAACAACTTCATATTATAATAATTGATAAATATCCACACCTAAATCCAAACAATAATATTAATACATAAATACTATAATGAAAATTGAACATAAATTTATACTTTTTTTTTTTTATTTTTTTTTTAATGTTAATTGTCAAATTCTACTTAGTTATTCACTTGGGAATTTTATCGAACACGTTGTCTACATTATTATGTTTGAAGTCATTACACACCATAATAACATTATATTAACCAACCAATTCCAAATTTCAGATATTTTACACAACAAAATTCCAATAAATTTCATTAAAACTTAAAATAAAGAAAACTTAAATATATAAGGTACAAATTACATTAACTAAGTGAATCCGGCAACGAGCCACGTCCGGCGGCGAGTCACGCTTGGCGACGAGTCAGGTCCGCTTGAGAAGTACGGGCACGGCGTTGAACGGGGTTAACTTCTATTCTGTGCTTTTGTTTGGTCCAAGCCAAGGTAAGGAAGATTGAAGGGTCGTGATCCCCCGATTTGATTTTTTATTATTATTATTGTTTTTTTTTTATATTTTGAACTGAGAAGTCGTTTTGTAGTTAACTAAAAAAAAAAAATTTAAAAAACCTGTTAAAATGCAAACGTCGAGCCCCGCCATCTTCCCGCCTAGCCCCGCCTGTTGTCGCCTAAACCCGCCGAACTTGCCAAGCCGCCAAGACCGCCGAGAGCCGCCGAGGCCGCCTAGGCCCGCCGAGGCGGTGCCGAGCCCGCCTGACCGATTTTCATGGCTGACTCGACAAAATCGTCGGCGCCGAAACGCCACCTAGCGCCTAGGCCGAGTTTTAGAACATTGTTTGTTAGTTGGATTTTAATAATTTATTAAATAATATTTAGAATAAAATAACTATTATTGATTTGATGTAAAAGCATGAGATAAATGATTGGAACTGATATGTAGTTATAATTATATGAGTAGATAAATAATGAATTAAAGTTGATGTGATATGTAAAATAATTGATTTATAATATTTAATTATATAAATAATATTAAAGATAGTGAGTTTATGTTAAAGTTAAGTTAGATTTAAAGAATGAAATAAATATGAGCTAAACAAGTATGCCCTAAAATCATTCCAACGATTTTGTGTTTAGTGTAATTCAGTTATTTTTAGCCCTTAGGGGTAAACTACTTCTTAAACAAATTCTGGTCCATAAAACAATAGAAAAAGAGGAATTTACATCCCATACTATCCTATTTAATTTATATAACACTTTTGTTATCCTTTTATTTTTATTTATAAAATTGCCTAAAGATCCACAAAATATTGTAAATATACTTGATATGGTGAGATTTACTTACCAAATAAATCAAATGACTTAATTATCTCTCTCTTAAAAAATGCGTTCACCATCTCTCTCGCTCTCCTTCTCTTCCTTCTCTCTTTTTTCTCTCTTCTCCAAAAGCACTAGAGGCAACACCCGTGCCCCTCCCTCTCTCCTCCGGCGACCGAACAGGAAAACTCATCGGAACCCTAATTTGAACCCTAAACATCCAGTTGGAATCACCCGTCGAGGTGAGAACAAAAGAGCAATTGTAGTGTTTGCATAGAGTAAGTAGTCACAATTTTTTTAAAAAAAAATTGTTTCAGATTTTTTTTTTCTCATTATTTTTATCATTTTGCTTGAAATTATCTTGATGTTTGGGTGGTTTGCAGGTACCATTTGTACAGGGACGAGGATATCTTGGGCACTTTGCACGATTGATTGATCTGCCAGTTGAACTTATTATGATGTTAGAATTGTGGATTGATGCTTGTTGGGTTAATGGAATTTTGATTTGATCTGTCGTGGATCAATTTGGGGTTTCAAGTACGGTTGGATATTGGAAAATTTTGTCATGATTCTACTACATCTCGTTTAGGGGCGTGAGGAGTTATGGGCTGGAAGACATTTATTTGGGAGGCAAATATTTGCACAAAAGAGCAAATGAAACTATGGTAGCACGAAATTAAACTATTTTTTTTTTTTATTTTTTTAATTTGTATCCTTGTCTGGGTTTAGCTAAATGTCCATAAATTGTTCTCTTTCACCCTGTAATTGGAACTTTGTTGTTTTGTATAGTTTATGTTTAGTATATTTTTGATATATTTTTTAACCCCTCATATTGTTATCGTGTTTGTATCGTTTCCCCCTGTTATATATATGGTTTATATTATGTATATCTTGGGTATATGTATGATTTATATTTAGTAAAATCATGGAAAACATATACAATACATATACCATCTTCACGGTTTGTATTGTAAGTATATATACCGACATTATATTTTATATATTCATTATATATACCATGATTATGTATAATATTTACTATAATCATTGAAATATATGCAACACACACACCAATATTTTTTGATGGTATATTTTATGTATATATATTAAACATATACTGAATATATACTAACATAAAAGCAATATATACTCACCCTGGACACCTGCGTGAATTACGATACATGTTTTTTTTTTCTTTTTTTCTTTTTGGTATTTGTAATGGAATATACACGACAATTAAGGGTGGAACGTTTTATTTGTACGGTTATTCATGGTCTATAGTTAGTATATTTTCAGTATATTTTCGGTATATTATCAAAAGTGCAATATTTAAAAAAAATGATATATATATCATTAAAAAACGATTAAAAAAACTATATATATACCATTAAAAAACTGTATATATACCATTAAAAATCTAGAGAACCCATTTAATGAATTTTCAAAGATAAAAAAAATATAAAATAAAAAAATGAACTTATTTTTTTTAGGTTGAAATAAATATAGTAACTACCTTTTTAGGCATTAATGTAGTCAAATATGGTCTTAAACAACAAAAATTAAGGGATTGAGGTTGTAATGGATATGGTAACTCCTTTTAGACATTGATGTAATTAAATGTGGTCTTTTAAGTAAAGACATAATTAATTATATTTGTATGGTAGAATTGTAAATATTTATAAATCAAGTAGGAGATATGAAAATTTCCCATAGAAAAATGAGGAAATTACATCCTCCATTTATATAATATGAAAATATTACATAATTACATTCTCTATATAAGTATTTACAAATAAACTAAATTTGTTGATGACAATTTCCCTAGAAAAAATCTGGTCTATAAATGTTGAAACGAACCACAATTCTAGGCCAAAACCAAGTTCCATTTTTTGCACACACTAGCGCGACACCTGTGTACTACACGAGTGCATACAAAAATAATTTGAACAAAAAAAGTATAAGAGTTTAGTTATTGTAAGTATATATAAAATAAATAATAAATAGAAGTTTCATAAAACAAAATCTACTGTACATGATATTTTGTTTCAAATTATAAAAAGTTTATTTGTACACGATATTATTAGTTCTACTTACAATTTTTTCATTTTTGTCACAACACAAATTTGTAATGAATTGTGACATGCGTAAATCAAGAGGTTAAGAGACGTGTTTAGTTTAGATTTCATTAATTATATTATCAATAAAATTATAATATATAATTTTACCTCATAATACCCGAACAAAGACACAAGCTCGAAAAGGGCTAAAATTTATTAACTTGAAAAAAAATGATGTGTGAGCTAAAATTTATCAATTTGAAAAAATAAGATAATGGCTAAAATTGATGAGAATTATAATATATAATTTTAGTTCATTATTATTCATTACACAAACAAAAACACAGACTAAAAAATAGGATAATATTTATTAACTTGAAAAAAAAAATATGATGAATGAGATAAATCTCTAGTAAAATGAAATAAGGAAAGAAAGATTTGTGTAATATTTAAATTCAAGAGAAATTTGGTAATGAAAGAGATTGATGAAAGATAATAATGTATGGTGAAAAATAATATATGACACTTTCCAAGCCAATTTTATCTCTAATTTTTTTATCCGAACCTAAATACAAAGCATGATATTGTGATATATAAGATCCCAAAGCGTTCGAGCATGCTACTTAGGCCCAGCACATTTTGAATTAATATATAAGGGGGATGTAAATCCGCCACCCTATAAATCCGCTCAAAATTAGTTCTTTGGGTTAATCAGGCTAATTTTAAAAAAAAGTACGATACATTATGTGAAGTGATGATTAGTTATTATATAAGTATATAAATAGTCAATAAAAGTTGATATGATATAGAAAAATGATTGATTGATATTATTTGATTAAAATGATAATATTAAAGATAATACTTGGATTAAAATTGAAGTGTGAATTGAGTTTATTTATAGACAAACACACCCTAAACAATAGATAAATGATGCAGAGAAATAAAAAAACCAGCTAATAATGGGCAGTTTCAACACCAAAATTTTCCAAGTACAAACCTAACAACTCATGTATACATAATTATGTGATAATTATCTATACTATTATAAAAAGACGAGTGATTTTGTAAAAATATAAATGCCCAAAATAACCCTTACTTTGATATATATTTAATGTCAAATTATTAATACAATAATATTCATCTTATATTTTAAATTAACATATATTGAATTAACATATATCAAAGATGTTCTAGAACACCTTTGATTATGAAGCCAATATATTCAATACCGTATAGTATTGCCGATAGTACCAGATACGGGTGACCATCTGGCCGGTACGATTACCTTTAAAAACCAGTTTATACTGGTTTCATACCAGAAATGCCGATTTTATCGAATAATACTTGTCAAAATACCAATTAAAATTCGATATAGTCCGAAGAAAGGGTGGTTGCGAAACAAGATCTTTCCTGAGTGACCATCGGAAAATAGTTGTCTAAATACCAATTAAAATACCGGGTATATCGAATTTTTAAAAAAATAATATATTTTTATTAATTTAGTTATATAAATTGAAAGAACTATAACTGATTTTATTATGTTTACATTGTTAATAGATTTTCATTAATTTTAGTGTTTATTAAAATTAGTTTTTGTACATTATATGTATTTTAATGATAAATTAATTTAAAGTTCAGTGAAATAAAAAAAATAGAAGGTAAAACGTATCGAACAGTTTGAACCGCTCGTTTGATATTATTACTGATACGGTATTGAAAACATTGCGTTTTAATGTTACTCTACATTCAGCTACTTTAAGGAAGCAAGGTAAAATCCGAGCAGATAATAAACTGCATGTGCCAATCTTGATTTGCCCAAGATATATGAAGTAGGCAAAGGAAGATATATGAAGAAGGCAAAGGGAAGACAACGAGAAAGAAGACAAAAATGTGAAAAAAAAAACTTAAGAATATGTACATGTCAAGTTTGATATCCACTTTTTTGCAATTGATCACATTACCAATCAGCAGTCATGCTCTGCAATTAATTAACTGATCAATAGGTTCATTTGCTTCAATCCTCTACAATCCTGACTTGCTCTTGTACTATCAATTAGTTTTTTTGGTATAAAAAATCTTAATCTCCACTTCCAAAGGCAATATTTTTAACAAATACATTATAGTATTTATTTATTTATTATAAAGAACCCCGAGTTGTATTAAAATATGTCAAAGTCAAATATGATGAGTTGTATTAAATTAGATATGTATGATTCCACTAAATTCAAAAATAAGTGTTTTTACTGAATATGTACATATTGTTAACCAACATAATTCGTGCTATTTGTGAGGAATATCAATAAAATACTCAAATTTTTATGTACAAATCAAGTTGATTCTGATTATTCCAAAAAAAAAAAAATTATAAAATATTTGCTCAAATATTATTAAAAACAGAGTGCCCCACGATCCTTCAAAATTATATTTTCTCAATTTGTGTTGAATCAATATTGTGATTCATATATACTTAAATAATTTATATTTATACTGTTTTATTTTTCATAATGATAAAATTTTAAAAATATAATACGATATATTACCAAATTTATAAGTTTAATATTTTATATTCATATTTATAACTAATAATATTTTATTTGTATACGCATAGGGATAAAGATTAATTGTCATTAATATCTCAGCACATCCACTCGACATTTAAGGGTGGATGTCTCGTGCAATATTATTCGCATTTCCTTTTGGGCCTTCATGCCTTCAGTGAGATCCAATACATGTGAGCTTTATCAACCCATGTCAACTGACAATCTTACTTTCTTTTATTGTATCACCCCTACTAGTACTTCTAAAACACAGTCATAACAAGCGTCTAATGCAGTGATAAAAAAATTATTTTTCATTTACACAAACCTAACTATAAATTTGGTAATCGAAAGGAAAACAAAAAAGAATCTTAGAAATGGAAAACAGAGTACCCGAAGATTCAAATTTTTGGGTACCTGGAGCTTAAATAGTACGCCAACGTTTAAGCATGAGATATATATATAAAAAAAAGATATAAGTGATGGGGAAGAGCAAAGAGTAGCAGTGGAAGTGAAGGTGGTGGTGGTGTTGGATAGGGGAAAAAGAAAATGGTTGAACTGTTGGAGTGGGGAAAAGATGATAGGGGTTTAGGGGCAGAGGAAGCGTGTTCCGTGGCCACTGACGTATCACCGTGGTGGATGGGGCCGAGCTGTGGGTCGTGGATGGACAAAGCTCAAAATCGGAGCCGTGGGTCGTTGACGGACAAAGCTTAAAATCTGTGAAGGCCCGAGTAAAAAAGATGACATGTGGGGATGTTGATATTAATGATGATGGTGGTGATGTGTTCTATGTCCTGGAGCCACAAAAGTCGACCGACGATGAAATGTTCAAAAGCATTGACAGTCTTACACATCAGGTCAATGTACGACGTTGGTATCATTTTGCGCAAGGAAAACTTGTACGTGTGGGGATACATGATCGTAGCCGACAAATGGCACGAGTTCTCCGGCCAGCCGAAACTGATCAAGCGCTCGAAATTGTTGGGTTACACAGGTAGTTACAACGACTTGGCACTAGGTCCGGTAAATCTCTTAATGGTCTGGGTAGAACGTGATTACGCTCGACAAGGCTGTGTGTTGGCTGCACAATCCCGACAACTCCCCGAACCACACGATGCACGCACTCTTGGTGGTTCTGGTCATGATAGCCGAGGTGGCCCGGTTCTCGTCTTTGGCCGCCCACATAGCGGGTGATCCCTACCGTGCGACATTTCCGAGTGAAGTATCGACCATGTTGAACGACTAGCCGACCAAGTCTAAGGCCATCCCGAGGGCCGAGATCGAGCAAAATAAGGGGCCCGAAATTCTCGGGGGAAGTTTTTTGACGACATTGACGATGACCAAACTCCACGTAGCCGTGATCCTCAACTCGCAGAGCTGGAGGAGTACATAAATCTATGTTCTAATTAATGGTCGACAAGCAGGAAACCGCATGAGTAGATTTAATTATGTTATATTCAAAGTATACAAGTAGTAATTATGAACTTGTTTTGAGAAAATGTAACGGACGGACCTTTTTGAGATTAATATGAATAATAACTTGTTTTGTAAAAATGTAATGGCGGGCCTCGAGTGATTTAATTTGTTTGAGATTAATCTACTGCAATCACTAGCCTACCACTACATTTTTACAAAACATGGTTATCACTTTGATTATTAAATTAATCTGAAAAAAGGTCCGCCCATTACATTTTCTCAAACAAGTTCATAATTACCACATATATATTGTGATTAGAACATAACTAAATCTACTTGTTTGTCTGCCTACTTGTCTAACTTTAATTAGAACATATATTTATCTACTCCTCCAGCTGCGCTGCGAGTTGAGGATCACCGCCACATGGAGCTTGGCCATCGCCAATGTCGTCAAAAAACCGTCCCCGAGAATTCTGGGCCCCCTATTCCGCCCGATCTCGACCCTCAGGATGGCTTTCGACTTGGCCGACCAGTTTTTCAACATAGTCGACATGTCCTTCGGAAGTGTTGCACAGTAGGGATCGCCCGTTATGTGGGCAGCCAAAGACGAAAATCAGGCCGCCTCGGCTATCATGACCAGAACCACCAAGAGTGGGTGTGCCGTGTGGTTCAGGGAGATGTCGGGGTTGTGCAGCCAACGCACGTCCTGGTCGAGCGTAATCACATTTATGCCCAAGCCAGTAAGAGATTTACCAGATCTAGTTCCCAAGTCGTCGTAGCAGCATGTGTAACCTAATAATTTCGAGCGCTTGATCAACTTCGGCTAGCTGGAGAACTCGTGTCATGTGTCGGCTCCAGTCATGTAACCCCACACGTACAAGTTGTCCTTGCGCATGATGATACCGACGTCATTCGTCGTACATCGATCTGATATGTAACAATGTCAACACTTTGAACATTTCATCATTGGTCGACTTTTGTGGTTCCAGGACATAGAACACATCACCATCATTATTAATATCAATATGCCCGTCATCTTTCCTACTCGTGCTTTCACCGATTTTGAGCTTTGCCCGTCCACGACCCACGGCTCGGCCCCGTCCACCATCGTGATACATCAGTGGCCACGGTACGCGATGTCTCTGCCCCTGAAACCCCTATCTTCTTTCCCCCGCTCCAACATTTCATCCATTTTCTTTTTCCCATTTCCTCCTCCACCACCACCACATTTCCTTCCATCACCAACACCATCTTCACTTCCACTGTGCTCTTTGTGTATTCTCCATCACTTATATCAATTTTCTTTATATATATCATGCTTAAACGCTGGTGTACCATTTTCAAGTATTTGAGATAGTAACTTTTGAAATTAAATAGCTCCAGGTACCTAAAATTTGAATCATCGGGCGCTCTGTTTTCCATTTCTCAGATTCTTCTTTTTTTTTCCTTTAGATACAAATTTGTAATTAGGTTTGTATAAATGAAGAACAATTTTGAACAATGCATTAGACGCTTCTTTGTTTTAGCAGTATTGGTAGGGGTGATACAATACAAGAAAAGAAGATTGTCAGTTGACATGGGTTATAAGACCCACATGTATTGGACCCAAAAGGAAATGTGAATAATATTACACGAGACATTCACCCTTAAATGTCGAGTTGATGGGTCGAGATATTAATGACATAATATCTTTATCCCTATGTGTATATAAATTAAATATTATACGTTATAAATATTAATAAATTATAAATTTGATAATATACGTATTATATTTTTTAAAATTTATCATTATGAAAAATAAAACAGTATAAATATAAATTATTTAAGTATATATGAATCACAGTGATTGAGAAAAATTAATTTTGAAGGATCATGGGCACTCTGTTTTTATAAGATTTGAGCAAAAAATTTATAATTTTTTTATTTAATCAGAATCAATTTGACTTATACATAAAATTTTGAGTGTTTTATTTATATTCCTTACAAAATAACACGCAATATGTTGGTTAACAATATGTACATATTCACTAAAAAGCACTTAATTTTGAATTTAGCGGAATCATGCTATCTGATTTAACACAACTCATCATATTTGAATTCAACACATTTTAATACAACTCATATGATTGAGGTTTGTGGACAAAAAAAAGTGTGGACAATAATAAAAAGGCCGTATTCTCGGAATACGTTTTTTAATTAAATTTTCTTAAGAAAACGTATTCTCGTAATACGTTTTAAAATTATATTTGTAAAATGTAAAAAAAAAATTTTGTTAAAAAAGTCGAATTAAATAAAAAATAATAATTATAAATCGTATTATGCGAATACGATTTTTTTATTTTTAAATGTATTTCGGAAATACGTTTATATATTTTATGTTTAAAAAAAACTTCGGAAAAAATAATGTTTTAATAAAAACATTTTTATTAAAACATGCGTTTTAATAAAAAAATAAATTAAAAAAACGTATAATCGGAATACGTTTTACAATTTATAAAAATGTATTCATTTCAGAATGCGTTTTGATTATGATATGGGATATAGTGGTGCAGACCCTAGTAAGATATTTCCGCTTTGGGCTACTTCCGCCACCCGCACGGCTTTGTTCTTGGCTGGGCTTCAATACACACCCACCAAAACGCGTCTTACTAGTGAAGGTATCCACATCCTCATATAAG
>CACSLK010027840.1:1244251-1255098 GCA_902706635.1 Striga hermonthica | reverse complement strand
TGAGCTGGGATGGCGGGAAGAACTCGCGAATGGCGAAGCGCGGCTGAGACGAGGTGAACGGCGCGAGGTCGTGTGCTCGCCGGCTGATAGGGCTTCGCCGGACGTTGGCCAGAAGAGATGGCCGGATTTCTTGTGATGTGAAGAGTGAAAATAAGGATGAAGATGGAGATAAAGGTGTATTTATAGTGGGTAGGAATAGTTAGGGTTTCTTGTGGTTGGGCTTTAATTGGGCTAGAAAATTTAATAACATTCACACTTTAACATCGGATTATGTCTTGGGACGGTAAATTAAATACTACTCGGTTAAAATAAGTCTATTGGAACTTGAATTAAATAAATTAGTCGGTCGAATTTACTAGAATAATTTGGTTCGAATTTAAAAATCGACATAAGTTCGATTTTTAAAATGGACTAAAATAAAATCGGACATGGACTCGATTTACTAAAATAAAATAGGCCGAAATAAAATCGAGCATATGCTCGATTAACTTAAATGAGCTGGCTAAAATAATTGGACTCGTTCGAAAATGATTTGGCTCGAATAAATTAAATATTCAGGCTTGGGTCCGCTTAAATAAAATTTCGATCATTTCAAGGCTCGGTTTTAAAAATATAACCGATACTTGGGCTAAATAAATTCGACTTCAATACTTAAAATCGAATAAATTCTCCATGGCTTAGACGTTAATACTAATTAATCAATTTAATACAAATTATAATAATAAATGCATCAATTAGGAAACTGGCTATTTATGTAAATAAAATCGAACTCCATAAATAGTAACTAATATTCTGGGCGTTATACAATTGTATGCAACGGGTCGAGAAAAAATGTTCACAAAAATGTAACCGCCCGTATGATTCAAAATCTTGTAATTCATAAGATTGAAAAGCAACTGGAATACAGTGTTAGCATGATCCAGGCAGATGTAAAACATTGTTGAAAAGTTGATGTCAGTTATAAGAAAGCATGTCACGGAAGGAAAAAAGTCATCGATCGTGTGTATGGAAGTTGGGAATCGAACTTCGCAAAACTCCCTCAGTAAGCAAAAATTAATTACAAATATATTGTGTTGTTTGTCAATATGTTTATCTATTTATGAAACCGTTTTGTAATGTGCAGGTGTTTTGCTGCGCTTCAAAGAGCGAATTCCACCACAATTGTACAGTGGGAATGACATGGTGGGGAAATGACGCATCAATATCGAGACAAGCAATTCAAATTTGTATTATGGGCATTTGGTCCCGCCATTCAAACCTTCCAACTACGCCCGCTGGTTATTAGCATCGATGACACAGATTTGCGTGGATCGTACAAGGAAAAATTGCTTCTGGCCATTGCACAGACTCCGATTAAGCGGCTATTGCCAATTGCCTATGCGATTGTTGATGAAGAAAGCAAGGATAGTTGGTCATTTTTCCTAACAAATCTGCGGCAATATGTTGTCTTCGACAGAAAGATTCGCGTTCTTTTCGAAAGAGATAACGACATACTCAGTGCTATTGAACCGTTAGAAGATTGGCAAGAACCCGTTGCATATCACCGGGTTTGTCTTCGACACCTTCGAAGCAACGTGGTCACTAAATTTAGGAGCAATAAAATCCAGAATTGGTGTTGGGATTTGGGTTCACAGTTGTCGGAGCGCAAAAGTTCAACAGACAAAAGAGCGACTCAATGAATTTAATTCCAACCCACACCAGTATCTTTTCGAAATTCCTTTGAACAAGTGGACCCTCTTTGGAGATGAAGGACATAGATGGGACACATTGACAACCAATATGTCGGAGAGTTACAGCAACGTCTTGAAAGGTGTTAAGTTCATGCCTTGCAGAGCTTTGGTACACGCCACATTTAACGAAACTCTGGATTTGTTCGAACACGGACAAAAGAAGTCTACAAGATGCAGGAGTGTCATTACTACTGAGCACTATGCCGCCTATTTGGAATTGGAGCATACAGCCGCAACTCATACTGTGTGATGTACGAACGCTGACAGGTTCAGGTACATGGTGATAACCGATCTACGGGCTAGTGGAAGAGGGAAAAACAGGTATATGGTTTTTTTTTGTCCATTCAAATTTTTGGTTTTTTATATATATAAATCACTGTTTGTGTGTTTGTGTTAACATTTATAAAGTTGATTACCACCGAAAACGTGGCAGTTGTCGGAAGTGGCAAACACATAGGAAACCATATTCTCATGCAATAGCCGCCTGTCGTGAGATTGGGGATCAACCAAAGTCATTGTACGATTCGCACTTTTGGACGGATACCTGGGTAGCTCAATTTACTGATTGAAGTTTTGCTCTAATTGGTAATCAGGATACATGGGCGCCGGTCGAATGAAATTTGATACCACATTGGGAGAGGATCATCTTGAAGCGTGGACCTGGTCGCAAGCAAACGAGACGCTATCGCATGCAAATGGATCGTCGGGCACGCTACAGAAATGATAGGGGACAGTGTACGAGATGTGGTAATCCAGATCATGTTGTGGATGAGTGTCCGTCCTTACATCCTCCCACCGATAGAACCAGACTGCGTGATGTGTGGGGAAACTAGATTTGTTAGAATTTGTTTGGATTTATTGTTATTTGGATTTGTTTGGATTTGTTTATTTTTGATTTGTTTGGATGGTTTATTTAAATTTGTTTGGATGATTTATTTAAAACCCTTGATGTGCTATTTAAGGTAGATTGGTTGATTTGTTAGTATATTTTTGGCTTAATTGGTTGTTTTGAATATTTAAAACATTTTTTCCAAGTTAAACAATTGAAAAAACTACTATATATATAAGCCCAACTCTTCCTGTGCAACTGCCCAAAATGGAAACAGAAGAAAACAAAAATACACCCATAATTGAAAAAAAAACCCGCAAATTTGTATTTGCAACCGAGCCTCACAAGCCACATCCAATTACCACAAGCCGATGGCCTTCCACCAGATGCCTCCGACCCCAATCCAGATCACAAGATTGACAATAGAGATCAAGAATCCATAGCCCCACCATTTTGCTAGAGGCACATAGCCGGCCCCGTAAAAAACCGGGGCCGACCCGATCCCATAGTGAGTAATGCCGCCCATGAGATTCGAAACAAAGGAGAGAACACAAGCTGCCAGGTAAGATGGAGTGCCCAGTGCACTTGCCACCGACAAGAATGCCGTGAACATTGCACCAATGTGCGCGGCCCCACTTGCGAAGAAATAGTGCGAGTAAAAGTAGAGAAGAACAAGAATGCCGAACGATAGCTGCCACGAGAGGCCCAATCCACCAACAAACTGGAAATGGGAAAAAAAAAAGAAGTAACATTAATATAGGAACTATGCTAAGAAAAAATCTATATGCTTTACATTCGAGTCGAACACTAGTTCTAAGCTCCCAGTCCCATGTGAAAATTAACCGACCAATGTGATAATATTGCATGCTTTTGGAGGTGAATATACCTTTACGACTGTTTGGCTGAACCAGGAAATGAGACCGTATTTGTTGAGGTACCCAGCCATTGCAATAAGTGCGGCAAACCAAGTAAGGGTGTCCCAAGCAACAGATTCGGAAAGACACTCTTTCCATGTGACCACACCACTTATAAGGAGAACAGACAATCCAAGAATGGCTGCTGTAACTGCATCCACACTCAAGAAACTCCCGAAAACCCAGAGCCCCACCTGATTAAAATAATTCAAAACGAGAAAATTCATTAGACTGGTAAATAGGAAAAGCTAATAGGCATATCTATGACAGTGCAATGAACATTTTTTTTTTTTTTTAATCTGAATTCAGTCAAATAGGATGAGATGTATACGCTGAAATTTGTACAGGAAACTGGCGCTGCTAGTTAATTAACTATTTTAAAGGCTCTCGTAAATTATGAAAGCAAGAATCACTCGAAGTATCTAATGAACAAGTTCTAGTCTAGAATTTATATGAGTACAGCTTGTGCTGACAATATCAGGATTAGAAGATTTCAAATCATACACCAATAACATACACTATAAAACTCCATTTCCACAATTGTATGAGCAAGAAGTCAATTTCAATCAATTTAACAGAGTAACTGAAAAATCAAGACAGAGTCTCGAGTATCTATACCGTGAGAAGCAAAGTTCCAGACATGATGATCTCCTCCTTCGACATGGGCCCCATCTTCTCCAGCTTCTCCCTAGCTAACTTGGGCGCATCCGGGCTACTCTTAACAGTAGGCGGATAGATTAGATACAACAAAAATGGGACCACGATCAAAGAAACTAGTCCCGGCACAACTGCAGCCTTAGCCCAATCTACCCATCCAATAGGCATATTTATGGTGCTCAAAGTCAGATTAGCCGCCAGGGGATTAGCGGCCATAGCCGTCAAGAACATTGAAGACGAGATCACAGACGTTTGGAAGCAGGTTAGCATCAGCCAGGAGCCCAGCCTGCTTTCTGTCCCGTCCCCGACGTTACTACCACAGGCAACACAAAGGGATTTCACCAGCGGCAGGAAAATTCCGCCGGCTCTGGCGGAGACTGAAGGGATGGCCGGCGCCAGAAGGGCCTCGCTGAAAACGAGACTGTAACCTAATCCCAAGGACGAGCTCCCGAACAGGGATACGAATTGGTAGGCGATTCTGTTGCCCAGCCCGGTCTTGATAAATCCCCGAGCGAAGAAGAAGGCAAGCGCGATCAGCCAGGGGATCGGGTCCCCAAAGGCAGAGAAAGCTGCGGCGAAGGTTAGGGTTTTGGTGAGGACGCATGCGCCGAGGCCCAGCAGGGCGACGGCGCCGAGCGGCAGCGGCTGGGTGATGATCCCGACGATGGTGGCCAGGAAGATGGCGAGCAGCTGCCAGGCGACGCGGGAGACGCCGTCAGGGGCGGGCACGAACCAGAGGATGACCCCCGTCGCGATGGAGGCCGCGAGGGGTTTCATGGCGGCTCCCTGCCACGGCTGAGGCTGAGGAGCAGACGGGGCTGCCGCCGAGGCCGAGGCGACTGTGGTAGAGCGGCGGATCGCGGAGGCGCCGGAGAGCAGTTTCTGTCTAAGGGAAAAGAAAGCAGCAGCATTCCCTCCACGTGGGTTGTCGGAGTTTCTGAGGCTGTTGTTGGCCAGACATCGGAATTTATAGGTGAGGTGGAGGGATTTGGGGGCGGCGGGTGGCCGCCGGGGATTTGGGGAGGATAGTGGCCGGAATCGGAGGTTAACGGAGGGGGCGAGGGCCAAGAACGCCATCGTTTTGATGGCGTTTGGAGGTGGTGAAGGGGCGGAGTTTCAATGTGAGAGAGAGTGGAATTATGAGAGTACAGTTGAGTGAGGAGCTGATTGAGTGTTAATGGAGGTAAAGGAGAGTGAATGTGAGCCGTTGGATTTCCGATCGGAGGGTGATAATGGAGTTTAGATTATACGGTGTTGAAAGAGTCCAAGCTGGAGCTCGTTTGTTAGAGATTTGGCATATCTCCACATCAGCTTTCTGTTCAAATATTTATGGCCTCAACTGAATAAGCTCTTCATGCTAACTTATACCGTTGACAACACTAACCTTCGTGATGTTTTTTTTAACAAACTAAGCCGAGCTTGGCTCGTTGAGTGAACCATCTTTTAATGAACAGAATTGAGTTTACGAGCGATTCGTTTCATTGAACAGGTTTTGTGCACACGCTATGTGTATATGTTGATTCAAATATGAACATTGTGGGTACATGGTGAAATTCACCAATTTGAGCTAATATTTGATTGAGTTGACTGATAACTTTTTTTTTGAGAAAAAGCAATATTTAATTTTTACGAGCTCTATTTCATGTTAAAAGGACGAGTAAGTATTTGTTATGAGGTTTTAAATTTGAAGGCCTAACAAAATCTTGGTAAAATTTAGGAACAAGCCTGGTTTTGTTGATTAATAAAACGAGCATTGTGTTCGGATAAACCACTCGTTAGTCGAATGAGATAAAAAAAAAAGTTTTGTTCGTCTATGTTCGATTGTCATATAGTTGTCAGTGGGTGCTATAGTTACCCATTATTTCACGATTAGAATAATAATTAAAAAAAGTGTAATTACGTAAGATGGCGCTAACAAGAGCCGCGACTCAGATTTTAATTGACAAAGATGGATGGCGGAGATATGTTGAGATGACTCGATCGGAAGTCGATGGGTGGTGACGAAGAAAAAGGTCATGAAATGACGAGAAAGGGCTTGGAAGTATAGAGTCCACAGAAAATGAAGCATTGGCTGTAGATGCAGATGAAATGGGGCGGAGTAAGGACAAAAACGTGAAGCAAAAAATAGTCATGAGATCCATTGAAGTGGGTGGCTATGAGTAGAGAAGGATTTTGTGTTGTGGCTCTCATAAAATGAAATAATGAAATTTTCACTAGTAATGATTGATAATTAAAATTGCTGGCATATAAATATTTATTATTTTAGAAAATATATAATAATGTCTACTTTTTCTGCGTTATCAAATGAGATATATGGGAAATGCTACGGTCTCGTTACGGAACAATTCCGTTGGAGTTTGTAACCGTTAGATCATCATGTAACCGTTGGGAATAGTTGATCTAACGGTTAAAAATCCCGACGATATGATTCTGTAACGAGACCGTAGCATCTTCCAAGATATATAGTCACCAAATAATATTTCTATCTTATACAGTTATACCACATTCGATGAATTTTAGAGAGTATTTTTTTATTAATATTTTCATTTTATTATTTAATCATTTCTATCTTCCTATGCAATTGATATTCTCTCAAGCTAGCTAATTCAATCAAGGACGAGCTAAATATCATATAACTAATATTGTACCCGTGCGCAGCACGACGGGGTCATTTTCTCAAACTTTTTTTTAAACTTTATTTTAAATATTTTTTTATAAATTAATAATTTAATTACAATGGAAAGAGGATAGAGGAATACAAAATATAAACAAAAATCATATATTATTAAAAACTTCTCTATACACAACATTATTGGTTTGATTTTCTTTCAAACCTTCTTCTCCACAAATTAAAATTTTCAGACCCTTTCTGTTAGTAACACGGGAGACAACGACGGCCATGATTAAAAACTGGTTTCTTCAAGAATAAGCCAACATGCGATAATCATTGACCTTGACTCTTGTTTATAGTCATTGCGTACGGAACCATAATGGGGAACTGCCTTCTTTGAAATTTGAATGGTACTCTAACATCAGAAGGAGTTATTTGTCATCCGGGGTATCAAAACTTTATTACCTGCATGATCGCCAGTAAGAATTTTACTCTCGAGAACATGATTGGAGAGTTTAGTCACAACCAATCGTGTACCATTGCAGAGTCCCATTGAGTGATCATGTTCCGCAACAACATAACTGGAGTTCCGACCTTCAAATTCAATTCATGCTTCGGCGTTCCAGAACACTTGATAGTGTTCAAGAACTCAGGAGTATGCAGTTGTGCTAGAAAGTCGGTATTGGAGTCGGATTTACACGTACTGTCTGAACTTAGATACGTGCGTCCCCCAGTCAAATTTAACGACGACATGTATTCATTAATAGATTCTACGATATCGAGTGTTGGCGCAAGTATAGCTCTATCATTCAAGTAACTTGGATCGTCGGCTACATTCTTGAACATCGGAAATGTACTTTCAACAATTTTTGCAATTAGATCATCAGATGACTCTAGTAATAGATCATCTGGTATGTCTATCGGAGAACATCCATCATTTGTACCCCCCAATGTTCCATCTCCAATGCTCGCTATCCAATCAGCAAAAGCATTCAGCTCGTCACGTTCATTCGAATCGCCAATGCTCTGAAGACGCATATTCTTTGTAAGCCTAAGCACAGTACATTCTCCCCAAATGCTACCAGAAGGATTTGTCGAAAGTCTCCACCAAACACAACAATCTTGCCTCCAAACGGTTTATGATGATTTTTCGGGTCGAGGGCTCCCATTACTGCCTTAAAAGATGCTTGAACAGCTTCAAAACAATGCTTATGCATCATTAGGGCCTCATCCCATATGATCAATGAAGAGCGAATAATCAACTCGGCAAGGGGGCTAGCCTGATTGATCTCACACGATGAATTTTCATGCACAGAAATAGGAATGAAAAATCGAGAATGTGCAGTTCGCCCGCCCGACAACAGGAAAGATGCTATTCCACTTGATGCAACATAAAGCACAATTTGACCGTGCGATCTTAGCCGAGCAGCTAAAGTCCTCCACAAGTATGTCTTTCCAGTTCCACCATAACCATACACAAAAAACACGCCGCCCCTACCAGAATGAACATATGTCATTATTTTGGAATAAACACCCTTCTGTTCATCGGTCATATGTGTCAACAATGCATCATGCTCAAGGTTTTAAATAGCGGGCTAAAACATTTATGGCACTGTAGCTATAGCGGAGATTTAGCGGGATTTAGCGGCTAAATTGCACATGAATACAAATAGCGGCACGCTGCCAAAAAAAGCTATTTCTCAAATAGCGGAAACTTTAGCGAGCTATTTATTTCCTTGATCATGCTCAATAGCTAGAGCCTTACGATCATAGGTAAGTACATCTAAAACCAGACGGTTCGCACTTGAATTATTACTACCCATATCTGGAAAAGGCATAGTAGAATAGTCCTTTATTCCAAACCCAACCAAACTCAACCCAACATAATATTTATTTTATATTTATATATATATATATTGAATATTATCTACAATAATTTTTTTTTATTGTTTTAGTTGTGATATGATAAAATTGATAAGTTACGATTAAGAAAAAATAGTGAAAAGATAGAAATTGTAATTATGTTCCAAAATATATCAAGAGTGGTCTCTATTTATAGAAAATGAAAAATAAATTTTTATTTATTTTTTTTATATAAATTAATATCAATAATTTGAGTTACAATTATCTTATTATAGAAAAAATTTATAGACCAATAAGAATGGGACACTTGCCCCATTTCACTCATCTCTTTTCTCTCTCCTTCCTTGTGGCTAGGTTGCGATCCAGGGTCACAATTTGAATTGGGTCACATATTTTGCTATTTTTTTTATTCTTTTATTATTTTTTAGTTGATGACTTAATAAAGATAGTATAATATTTACTTTATTTTTATTTATTTATTTAATAAATATTATCTACAATACATTGTTTGGTATTGGTTTATCTACAACCTAACCAGCATAATAATTTCAATTGTGTTCCAAAACATATCAAGAGTGGTCTCTATTTATAGAGTATGAAAAAATACGAATTGTGATATTTTTTATTTTATTTTTTAAAATAAAATAATATCAATAATTTGAGTCATACTTATCTTATCATATAAAATTTATAGTGGACCAATAAAAATAGGACAAGTGTCCCATTCTTTTTTTTTCCGAAACGATAGATGAACTATTATAAATCAAAAGCGCACAAATGTGCGAATAAAAGTACAAAGCTCCCAACGGGAGAATAAAATGGGAGAACAGGTCAGACACCTGCCTAGATTCCCGCTAGCAACGCTAGAATAAAAACTCGAAACTAAACACACCGACAACACAACCAACTAAACCAACTAAACAACTAAACAAACTAAAGGACCCCAACAGGGTAATATCCGAGTGTCGGCTCCCACCAGGAGAATAAATTGACACTCAGACTCACAGGAGCCAACGGCTCAAACATAAAACACAATCCTACACAAACACTAATACAAGAACAAAAACAAAAACGAAAACAGAGACATTCTCCCCCACCAGATACGACTAGGTGAGTACAGCAGACAAACGAACTCCACAGATAGCCCCAAAGCACGAAAATTGACCGCCCACCACTGCAGAAGGCCTAGCAAGACGGCTATTCGCACCCCAGGACCAAACCACAGAGATGTCCCGCACCCCAATCACGAGAAGAGGCAACACGGCTCAACCCAGCCCAAGGCCGCTGAAACACGACAAGCGGCCAAGCTCAACCGGGAACAACAACGAGACCCCAGCCAACCTCGACCACCCACCGAGAGCTCCCATTTCTAACTCTCCCAGAAGAAACCGAGAGATCCTCCCAGTCACGAACACAATAGAATACCGAGACAAAGCAGCGAAATAGGGGCTTACCTCCAAGAAATCGGAAGCGACCACCGTGAATCGCCGCTGCGCCGGCAAAACGGCACAGTTCCGACCGGGGACAAGCAGAGCGGACAGAGGAGAATCAGCTACCCAAAGGACCAGCAAAGAACCAATTGCATCAATCCCAACCTCGCCCATGAACCAGCACCATCCTCCATCCATCGCCAATCGAACTTGTACTCCGAAGCCCAACAAGGAGGGAGAGTCCGCTCCGTTGGCCGGGACCCGAAACACAAGGGGGATCAACAATTGATAAGAGAAAGTTACCGTCATGGACGGGCGATCGGAGGCCGTCTACCGACTGACCCAGACGACCGGCGAGGGAGATCTTACAGGTGCAATTTCGAGGAAGACGACGGCTAGGGTTCGGGGAAGAAAAGGGAACGAGAAAAAGGATTTAAGTGTCCCATTCATATTGCATGAAAGTTAGATAATATGGAATCTCCAAAAAATCTGCATGTAATCTTTTTATTTAGATTTTTTGATTTATTTTTTTTTCAAAATTTTCAAAATTGGTTGAATGACGCTCAGATTTCAATTTTTTGCCAAAAATCTTTACTTTAATTATATTGACTTTAGGGGGAAATGAATTCTTTTTTTTTTTTTGCTGATATTTTTTGAATCTTTTTTCAAATAAATGCCTCCCCTCTTTATATATTAATAGATTAGTCGTATAATGAGTAATTTCCAAACACTGGAGATTTGGGAAAAATTGCTATTCGTCCACTAACTATACCTTCGTTGCACTTTCGTCTTTTAATTGCAGTTTACAATTGG
>CACSLK010027840.1:1179226-1192672 GCA_902706635.1 Striga hermonthica | reverse complement strand
TAAAAAAAAAAATAGATATGAGTGGATATTGCATCCGTTTCTTTTGGTACTGGTTTTTCAAATTCAACTTATTTCGTATGAATGCTAATCTTTTTTACTGGATCGTATATGTGCAATATTTTTATATTGATATACCATGCGTGTAAATTGGCCTTAAATTTATGTCAAATAAAGGGTTTTTAGGTAAATATTAGTTATTAATTAAAAATATAATATGAGATGGATATTAATATATTATTAATTTGCCATTAAAAATATGTCAAAGTAAGAGTGTTTTAGATAGTTCAATTTTATACAAATTCACTCGTTCTTTTATAGTAGTATATAGATATAGACAGATTTAGTTCATTAGCTCAAATTTTCACCAATTATATTACAATCAATTATGCTTCACGAGGACATGCATATATGCACTAAAAGTCACATCTTTCTTGAACCATATACATTGAGTATTGGCATATGTCAAACAAAATCAGGTAGTATCTCAATCAGTTGAAAACAAACCTCAAATTAGCTAGCTGTACATCAAATTAAAAGAGATAATTAATTAAAAAAAAGTTATAATATTGAACAATTAATCTCACCAACCACATATGCTTGCTGATGCCAAATGAAAACTAATTAATATCCTAACATAAAGGTATATGTTTTGAAAACAGAAGTGAATAAAAAGTATTATAGCAAATCAGTAAGTGATGAAAGGATGAATTAATATATGAATAAATTAATAGCTACCAACTCCTTGTCTTTTGAGTTGTTTGGTAGAGAGAAAATGAAGTACAAACCTCTCCCAATGGAGGCTATATAAAGGCCACGCACCATGCTCAACCAAGCAACACACCAAGCAAAAGATATATCGAATAAATCAATTGCTTCTCTAGCCAGATTTTAAGTTTTTGCTTTTTTTTTTTCTTTTTTTCATCCGGGAGTATGGGGAAAGTAGGGTGGTTGAGTTATGCGATGGCATGTTTATGCTTGTTAGCCGCAACTACTGCGATTAGACTTGATGGTTATGGTAGTTCTCCTCCCAAAACACCAACACCTACACCTGCAACTCCATCTACGCCATCTACTCCACCAGTTAACACCCCACCAACGCAGCCCAAAACACCGACACCGACACCGACTCCTGCAACTCCATCTACGCCATCTACTCCGCCAGTTAAGACTCCACCAACGCAGCCCAAAACACCGACGCCGGCACCTGCAACTCCATCTGCTCCAAATACTCCTTCAGCTCCATACAAACCATCTACGCCATCTACTCCACCAGTTAACACCCCACCAACGCAGCCTAAAACGCCGACGCCGGCACCTACAACTCCATCTACTCCAAATACTCCGTCACCTCCATACGGACCATCTACTCCACATACTCTTGTGGTGGAGGAAGCGCTTGCGCTTGACGGTTATGGTAATCCTTCTCCCAAAACCCCAACACCGACACCGACACCTGCAACTCCATCTACGCCATCTACTCCGCCAGTTAAGACTCCACCAACGCAGCCCAAAACACCGACGCCGACACCTACAACCCCATCTGCTCCAAATACTCCTTCAGCTCCATACAAACCATCTACGCCATCAACTCCACCAGTTAACACCCCACCAACGCAGCCTAAAACACCGACGCCGGCACCTACAACTCCATCTACTCCAAATAATCCGTCACCTCCATACAGACCATCTACTCCACATACTCTTGTGGTGGAGGAAGCTCTTGCGCTTGACGGTTATGGTAATCCTTCTCCCAAAACCCCGACACCGACACCGACACCTGCAACTCCATCTACGCCATCTACTCCGCCAGTTAAGACTCCCCCAACGCAGCCCAAAACACCGACGCCAGCACCTACAACCCCATCTGCTCCAAATACTCCTTCAGCTCCATACAAACCATCTACGCCATCTACTCCACCAGTTAACACCCCACCAACGCAGCCTAAAACACCAACGCCGGCACCTACAACTCCATCTACTCCAAATACTCCGTCACCTCCATACGGACCATCTACTCCACATACTCCGTCGGCTAAGACCATTAGGTGGCCTCCATATACTTAATTAATACATAAGCTTAAATCTCCATGTTTCCCAAACATTTCAAATTACTTATTAAGGATATGGAGATAGAATACCATGGAATGTCTCTCTTTCCAGTTACCTTCTCGCTTGTTGTCTTGTAACATTTTCTTATTCCAATAAATGGGGTCTCAGGCCCGAGATACCTACCAATATGCTTGAATATCTTATCTATCTTTGTACTGGTTCCATTTTTTTACGTGTTTTCAATTCCAAAAGAATCAGCATATGTAGTAGCAATATATAAATAGTCGACTTAATTAAAATGTTTGAATGTTGAACTCAAATTAGCCCAAAATTTGCATAAGGAACCGAATGTACGTAATTGACCAACAAAACTCATTGCTACTAAAATTTATTATGTTGAAAGGTTAAATACCAAAACTCATTGCCATTAGTGCCACTACTAAAATATAACTCATTGTCGAATAAATGTATCTTAATCTACATTAACAATGACTTCCTAATCCCTTATATTCTTTCTTTCCACATATGCATTCTGAAAATTTTCTCTAGTGATTGATATAAACAAATGTACCAATTTCTGACCCAAACGAGAATTCCTATTGCAAATAAGACCGGCTGTGAGCACCCCTGTTGTCATAAAAGGGAAAAATTGAAGATTTCGTCTTTAATAACCATTTGAGGTTTCGTCCTCCCAGATACTCACTTTTGGATCAATTCTCGTAAGTGCAAAAAAACCTGAAATGTAGTCTTGTCATTGGTAAATGCAGGTCACTTTTATCGGCTAGTCTACGTGGAATTTTACATAATTTTTTTTTTTTTTTTCTTCTGAGTTTTAAGCCACGTGGAAGTGTGGCATGATTACATAAAATACGAAGAGGAGGGGGTTCGAACCCCGGATGATGGCCCTTGCAAGGGGCTTTTATGAGCCACTTGATATAAGAAGAACTAGTGTTAAAATTTGACTTCAATTATATATCTATCAAGAACGTTTTATCAAAAAACATAATTTTAAACATATACTTAATAAATATATTAAATAACATAATAAATAAATATAATAAATAATACTACTTTATTTAAAATATTTAAATATATATATGTATTAAAAAATATATTTAGTATTAAAATAAATATACATATATATACATATATATTAAAAGCTATATTAATATTTAAGTAAATAAATATATAAATATATAAATATAATAGTAAATATATTAAATAACTAAATAAATATATTAAAGGTTGTTGATATTAAATTATAATAAATAAATAAATAATAAAATAATTTTTTGTTTAATTAAATATTTACTAATTGAATATTTAATATATCTAATTAGATTTAATTTGTATATAAAATAAATATTAACTAAATAATTAAGCATATTAAATAATTTAATTAATAAATATATTAGATAATATAATAGTAAATAACTTAAATAACATAATAAAAATTAAATATATACTAAATAAATAAATATATTCAATAGTATAATAAATAAATACATTAAATTTAATTCAAATTAGATAAGATCAAAAAAAGATAAATAATAATAAAAGTTTTATTAAAAAACTATATTTAGTATTTATTTATTTTAGCTTCATTATTTAATTACTAAAGTTATTAAATATGTATTAATTACAATATGAAAATCAGTACACTAAATAAATAATTAAACAATATCATTTTTATTTCTAATTATATGTATACTTTTTTATATTTTATTGTATTGTATAATTTAATATACATATATATATATATATATATATATATTACGAATTAAAACAAAATAAAAATAATAAATAATAAAATACTTTATGTTATTTTTTATTTTAATTATATATTTTATTTAATTATATTTTATTGTATTATGTATTATTTACTATATTTAGTATTTAATTTATTTTTAATTATTTAAATATTAAATATTAATAATAATTATTATATTTAATTATTAATATAATAACTGAGAAAATAATATAATATTATTTCAATGTATTTATTTATTAATATACATATTTAAAAAAATTATATAATACATTTATTTTTTAGTAAATATTTAATTAATATAAAAATTAATAATATATATAAATTATTTAATAAATTATGTATAATTCTATAATTAAAAGTATAAATTGAATAATATATATATATATTAAAAATAATAATACTATAATATTTAATAATATATATATATTAAAAATAATAATACTATAATATTTAACATATTCATGCAATCATACGATAAATAAAAAAACAAAATTATATTATTGAATATATTTGTTTATTAATTTTGAATAAATTATTTACTATATTTATTTATTTAGTAAATATTATTTAATTAATAAATAAATTAATGATATATATTATGTATTTAATAATTATTTAATATATTATGTATTAGTTTTAATAACTATTTAATATATTATGTATTAATTTTAATAATTATTTAATATATATATTGTGTTTTTGGAAAAAATTAAAATAAAAATAAAAATAAAAATAAAAAGCAGACGTTCTTGATCGATATATAATTGACATCAAATTTTAATATTAGTTCTTCTTATATCAAGTGGCTCATAAGCCCCTTGCAAGGTCCATCACCCCGGGTTCGAACTCCCTCCTCTTCATATTTTTTTTGTAATTATGCCACATATTCCACGTGGCTTACAACTCAGCAAAAAAAAATCAGGTAAAATTCCACGTGGACTAGCCGGTAAAAGTGACCTCCATTTGCCGGTGACAGGACTAAATCTCAGATTTTTTTGCACTTACGGGACGTAATCCAAAAGTAGATATCTGGGAGGACCAAACCACAAATGGGTGTCAAGGACAAAATTGTTTTGTATGTTTTTGTTGTTATTTTGTGTGTTCTTATGTGTTTTATTTATGTTCGTTTTATTTTATTTTAGGTTTTTCCCGGTCCATTTAGTCGTATTTGCTCGTTTTTGTGTTTTCGTTTCGTTTTGGTGTCTTGTGCTTTTTATTTCTCTTTTTACCTTTTATTTTGTAGGGAAAGGGTGTTCCGGAAGGTTGGCAATAAATTTACCCAAAGATGCCGGAAAGTCACCCGAGATGAGGAGAAAAAAGATTTGAAGAACGTGGGTCAAAATTTCAAGTCAATCGGATAACCGTGCGAGAAGTTAGAGCGAATCGAGTTGAAGCCATGTGCAGAGCCTGGGATTCGCGCCCGCGAATCTAATTTCGCGAGCTATACAAAACTCGCGAGTTACTTCCAGCCAGTGAAATCCATTTCGCGCCCGCGAAAACGCCCCACTCGCGAGTCCACCATAGCCAGCGGAATTACCTCGCGAAATTCAAGACCCAACTCGCGAGTTACCCCTACCTAGCGAGTTTTTATCATTAAATGTGTGTGTTTGTGGTGTAGCTATAAATAGATTTTGTGTTTTGTAATTGTAGGGACAACCCTCATTTCCCAACTTTTAAGTTGGGAAAATCTTCTCTATTTTCTTTTTTTACTTTTTTATATTTTGGTTTGGAGCATATGAATCAAGTTTTTTTGGTGAATTTCCGGTGACATTGTTTCGAGTAAAGTTTCGAGCTTTTGACTCCGTTTCTCTTTTCAAGTGCGTGTAAGAGTGGGTACTTAGTCTTAAGCCTCATTACTTCGTATATCTTTGTTTGCTTTTGTGAAAATTGATATTGTTCTTGAGTTGCTTGGAGGAAAAGATTGAATCTTTGGATCGAGAATGCTTGACTAAGTGTGCTTAGGAGGTAAATGCTTGCTCGTCTTGTACTAGAGTTGGGTTTAGCTTCCTAGGGTTTTAGCTTGCATGGCAATGTTCGGTTATTTGCATGTGATTGATCATGGAGACTCCGGTAAACCAAAATCTCTCTTTCCCCCTTGATTTCTCTCATCTTCTTGCGTGCTTAGTTAATTGCTTTCAATTGCTCTCATTTCGTAGATTAATCTAGTTTAAATTCAAACCCTCAAATTGCGAGTAGAATGTTTAGGACTTTTTCGGTTGTGTGACTTTGACGACTAGATAGTGAACGAAGCTCCGAAGAGTATTCCTTTGAGAACGACCCGAGTCGGGTAACTCGGTTACCACGTGTCCTTTCGTATGCTTTTTGGTCAAGCAATGAGGTCATTGCTTTGTTTTAAGTGTGGGGGAAGGATTTTTGTGATTATTCATGTTTGGGTGTTGTTTATTTCGTTTTAGGTGCTTTATTTTTCGTGTTTGTCATTTCGTGGACCGATTTTTGTTGAGTTGTTATGTTTTGTGTCGACTTCCCCGCACGAAACTTGATGTTTGTTTCAAGTCAAAATGATTAAGTGGTTAGTTTGGATTGTCGATCGGTTTCATTGTTAATTTTCGTGTTTTATGTACTTGATGACTTGGACGGTCTCTTTGAAGTTAAATGATGATTTTTTGACATTGGAACCCGCATTTGAGTTCACGAAATTGTTTTGTCCCTTGTTTGTTCTCGATTGGTGACCTAGAAACATTCTTGCCTTGTGATTTTATTGTTGTAATCGTGTTATGCTTAGATACTTGTGGTACGTCTTGATTGAGTTATGATGATCATGTTCTTGTAATCGTGATGTATCTTTGTGTGCCACTCCCTTTTAAAAAAATGAGTAATAAAATGTGAGTTCACGAGGAAGTACGAATTAGGCTCCTCTTATTTCGATTCACTTCGTGAAATGAGATAATGAGCCTGGGAAACTGGTCTAGGAAACTCGAGGAAACCCCTCGAGGCTAAACCTAGATAATTATCGTTCGGAAATCTCGTTTGGAAAAAGAAGCTCAAAAAAAAAGAATAAAATGAGCTCGTGAGAGTTGGAAGGATTAGACTCCTCTTGGCCCGGTTAGTCATATAGATAAACCGGGTTACTGAGTACGGGAAACCGGCCTAGGAAACTCGGGGACAAACCCTGAGGTTAAAACCTAGATAATAATCGTCATAACGACTCTCATTAGGAAAAAGTGACTCATGTAAAAAAAAGAAGTAGAAAAATATAAAAAAAAAAATGGGGGAGTCAGCCTTGTTGGTTTCATGCCTATCGTTTATTATATGTTGAGTAGACCATATTTAGCTTTTTGCACGAGTATTTGAAAAATGGAGTTTGAATCGAGTGAATCATGTGTAGAATGACTTGGGACGGATATTTGTTTTGCATGAATTCATCTTGTGGGGACCGTGTTTTCAAATTTGAGTTTAGTTTTATGGATGACCGGATGAAGAAGAGAGTTTCATTTCGCATGATCATTCATTTGGACCGTTCGAGTTTTCTTCTCGAACTACTTGTTGTTTTGTTTGCTTGAGGACAAGCAAAGAGTTAAGTGTGGGGGAGTTGTTTTGTATGTTTTTGTTGTTATTTTGTGTGTTCTTATGTGTTCTATTTATGTTCGTTTTATTTTATTTTAGGTTTTTCCCGGTCCATTAGTCGTATTTGCTCGTTTTTGTGTTTTCGTTTTGTTTTGGTGTCTTGTGCTTTTTATTTCTCTTTTTACTTTTTATTTTGTAGGGAAAGCGTGTTCCGGAAGGTTGGCAATAAATTTACCCAAAGATGCTGGAAAGTCACCCGAGATGAGGAGAAAAAAGATTTGAAGAACGTGGGTCAAAATTTCAAGTCAATTGGATAACCGTGCGAGAAGTTAGAGCGAATCGAGTTGAAGCCATGTGCAGAGCCTGGGATTCGCGCCCGCGAATCTAATTTCGCGAGCTATACAAAACTCGCGAGTTACTTCCAGCCAGCGAAATCCATTTCGCGCCCTCCAACTCGCGAGTCCACCATAGCCAGCGGAATTACCTCGCAAAATTCAAGACCCAACTCGCGAGTTACCCCTACCTAGTGAGTTTTTATCATTAAATGTGTGTGTTTTAGTGTGTGTTTGTGGTGTAGCTATAAATAGATTTTGTGCTTTGTAATTTTAGGGACAACCCTCATTTCCCGACTTTTAAGTTGGGAAAATCCTCTCTATTTTTTTTTTTTTTTCTTTTTTTTATTTTGGTTTGGAGCATATGAATCAAGTTTTTCTGGCAAATTTCCGGCGACATTGTTTCGAGTAAAGTTTCGAGCTTTTGACTCCGTTTCTCCTTTCAAGTGTGTGTAAGAGTGGGTACTTAGTCTTAAGCCTCATTACTTCGTATATCTTTGTTTGCTTTTGTGAAAATTGATATTGTGCTTGAGTTGCTTGGAAAAAAAGATTGAATCTTTGGATCGAGAATGCTTGACTAAGTGTGCTTAGGAGTTAAATGCTTGCTCGTCTTGTGCTAGAGTTGGGTTTAGCTTTTTAGCGTTTTAGCTAGCATGGCAATGTTCGGTTATTTGCATGTGATTGATCATGGAGACTCCGGCAAACCAAAATCTCTCTTTCCCCCTTGATTTCTCTCATCTTCTTGCGTGATTAGTTAATTGCTTTCAATTGCTCTCATTTCGTATATTAATCTAGTTTAAATTCAAACCCTCAAATTGCGAGTAGAATGTTTAGGACTTTTTCGGTTGTGTGACTTTGACGACTAGATAGTGAACGAAGCTCCGAAGAGTCTTCCTTTGAGAACGACCCGAGTCAGGTAACTCTGTTACCACATACCCAAAAATTCTACAAACAGAAATCTCCATTTTTTCCTCATAAAAGCACCTGACACAAAAATGTTTGAGTGTATTCAAACACAAAGGACATGTTCCAGAACAATGGAAGTATATGGAAAATAAATTAATATACCCAAAATCGAGTGAATTCTGTTAGAATTGTTACACTGTATGTGTTTTGATTACAACGGGAACCTACGAACTGACTGAAGAGTTCAGTTCGTACAATATGAACTAACCAAGAAATCTAAAATACAACTTGAATGCGGACAGATTAAAGCTCAGGCGATTGAAATCTTTCTGCAAGACAAATACGCCTCGTATAGTGCTCACAGGTCTGTGCGTAATGTCCCCAAAGATACAACGGCTATACACTCGAAAGCTGTAGCACACCAGTCTTCAGAGTTTCGGCGAACAGGAATAGAGATGAGAACTGAGCACTATGTATGCGTGAGGCTATGAGAGATGAAATAGTTGAGAATGCAGATGAGATTTTTCCGTCTTCACTTTGTACTTTCCTCTACAACTCTATGTCCTATTTATAGGACTTCCATCACAAGTGGGAGAAGTTTGGTGGTCATCCCAGCCATTAATGACATTCAATCCACCTTATAATGGCTACATTAAGGTGATTAATTCACCTTTAATCACCCTTATAAATGTGCAACATGATGGTGTTTAACTCACCATTAATCAACCTTATAAATGGGCAACATTATGGTGTTTAACTCACCATAAATCCACCTTGTAACTCCTGAAACCATCAGGTGATGGACAATTGAAAGGTCACACGTTCAGGTTCAATGTACCTGGAACGATGTCACACGGGTTGGTCGTACCCGAGTCCAAAACCAACTCGGCTTATATACCAACATTCGGTACATAACTTTGTTGTTGTTGTGACCTCTCCAACTCTCTTTATCATAATAAAGAGAGTTAATCACATTTAAGAGTTCTATGTAAGATAAGACTTTTGACCATTCGAAACCCACAACCAATGTTCTGCATGCCCATTTATGTCTAACATTTATTTCTCACTCACTGAAAATCAGTATTGAGAAAATTAAATATACCACGAGTATCTACTCAGAATGTAAAATTTTTTTCTACACGATTTAGTTCAACCCAAATTAAATATTTAGTCATCATAAAATCAGTCAAAGTCGGGTCATATCCAATTTTATATTACTTATTTTCTAACAAGAATATCACTTTTGATTTGTTTCACATCGTTTATATAGGGAAAATAGGCCTAATTTATAAGTCTTTGGGCTACTCCTCCTTCCACCAATTGGTTTTGGGATGGAAGCTTTTTCTGGGCTTTTTCCTGTCTTGGTGTATTTCATGTGCGTGGGACCGCACCCGCTTTGCCCCTGTTTTTTACAAATTCTAAAACCCAACACTTTGGACCGAGCTCTTATCCATCATCCTCCCCGGTAGAGAATGATTCACCCTCGAATCTGAAACAGAGATCATCATCGTCTGATTTTTCGTCCATGTATGGCACCAAATGTTATGTTGAACACGTCAAAGATGCTCATATGCAAAAGCAGTCGAAGGCGATAAGCATTGGGATTGATCTTCTCGATGATTTCCAGTGGACCAATTTTGCGAGAAGATAGTTTGTTGTATTCATGAGTGGAGAAACGATCCTTCATCAAGACAGCCCACACGAAGTCGCCGACTTCAAACTTCACATGCCTCTACCGAGTATCTGCATGGCGTTTGTAAGTCGTTGTGACCTCCTCCAAGCGGGCAAGAGTTGTCTCGTGCGTGCGACGTAATCGGCAACCATGTCCTCGGCTCGGGGATCAGATTGTTGCGAAGACGGTAAGGCCAACAGATCAACGGCACCACACGGTTGAACCGCGTAAACTACCTAGAATGGTGACAATCCCCTGGCGCTAGTGACGGAAGAATTATGTGCGAATTCTGCTTGGCTCAACCGCTAGTCCCAACTCTTTAAATTTTCACCTACCAGGCAGCGCAACAAATTTTACAGCGATCGATTTACAGCCTCTATTGACCGTCCGTCTAGGGTGATACGCGCTACAGAAGTCCAAATGTGGATTAGCAAGGCGCCACATACTTCGCTTGAAAAAAAACTAAGGAATCTCGTGTCGCGATCGGAAACAATAAAGGACGGGAGGCCATGCAAGCGATACACCTCGCGGAAGAACAATTGCGCCACATGGATGGCATCAGTTCTCTGTTGTATGGAATAAGATGAACCATCTTTGAGAAATGGTCGACAACAACGAAGATGGAGTCATGACTTTTCTACATACGTGATAACCCCAAGACAAAGTCCATACTGATCGCAACCCATAATTCATTTGCTATTTGCTTCTTTGATGAAGAAGCTAACATGTTCTATTCTTATAGAAGGCAGAAGTTGAAATTATTTAGAAATCTATAGATCTGGTGCTATTTGTCTCTATTATATCGTAAAACACCCTAATATTTGCAAAACAAATTTTGATAAAATTTAATAAAATAAATGTCTTCATTTGAAACATATTCTATTGTTCTTATAATAAAATTATTAAAAAATTTATAAAAGCATAAAAAATCAAAAAATTGTTTGAACACAACAGTCGTACCGAATTTTTATAGTTTAGAACTCTAGCAGCAGCCAAAAAAAAGTGTTTGAACACCACACCTGGACCAGGTTTCTATTGTTTAAAACTCGGTAACATCAAAAAATAAAAATAAAAATAAAAAATGTAAACCAAAATTTGGCAAAGATGTATCGATAAATTTCAGCGGTTTTCTACATTTTAGAAACCGGTAGCCAGAAATCGTGTCAAAATGTCTAGATCAATTACTTTTTTAAATATTAAAATTTTAAAGCATGTCTACGACAGCTAAACAAAATCGGAATCGATTTGAGTGTTTGTCTTCAATGATAGAAAAAATTTAAAAGTGATGAAGAAATGGCGAAAATATTGCAGGTGGCAGGGTTTAAATAATCGCCTCTACTTCCTTCTTGAATGTTCAATATTTGTGTGGTGGATGAAACTTATGATATATGGGTCCGTGTATCTGGGTTGTGTTTAATTTGGCCCAAATTTAGGATCGAAAAAAAAATCAGCCTTGATATTACTAAATTGGATTCAAACGAAATAAAGTTTATTTGGTCCAGTATTGGCCCCGGATAAATAAAAAAAAAAAATGTTTGGGCTTTGTTAATAAAACAATGACTCAAACTTATTTGAGAAATTTACACAATTTACATCCCCTTAAGTAAATAATAACACGAATACGAGCACACAAAAGTTTAATCAGAAATACGTTATTCAGTAATTAAAAGGAGATTTAGTGCAGTTAAGTTGGCCAAATTAACCATTAAGTGCACTTAATTACATATCAATTCCGATATTAGTGGCAATTAAAAAAAAAAAGGAAATAACCCCAAAGAACTCCTACATGATTTTCGGGATGTGTGAAAAATCTCCACATCTCTCTCCAAATCTCGAGTAAAACATATTCTTCCAAAAAAAAACTTCATCTCTCAAGGGGATTACATCATCGCCGACGGAGATCACATATTCTTTGTTCGTCTTTCCGAGCAGTCGTCCAAGGTCGACGTTTCACCCAGAACTTCTCCGACGAGCCCGTCTCAGTAGCGAAGTGACCATATTTTTGGTGAAGAAAAAGTAAGTGTTCAGTATTTCGGACTAAGTGAATTAATTGCCTTTTTCTTTTATTTTGTTCTTTTTTTTAAGGAAAATTATTTATGTTAGGATCAGGTAAAATTGAGTATGTTTGTTGTTTAGGGGGTGAACAAGGGGTTATTTAATGTATGGTTCAGTGTAGAGCATTGGCCAATTGAGTTATGTATAAGGACATTCAATTTTGTTCTCGTCCGGCTTCATTGTCCTTGCACCTTTTTTTATTTAAGACCAATATTTTTCAGAAAATTTTAATTTTGTTCTCTTCTCAAATTTGCAGTGCACTCAATTTCCAGTGAAACTGGGAAGAACAATGGCAAAGGAAAATAAAAATCGAGAATAAACCCTCCAAAAGTGCAGACGAAGCAAGGATAACTCGCTCGCGATCTCGTCGCACATCTCAATTTAAACCTCCCGAGCGGAAGATTGTACAAAAAAAGCTTCAATTTCAGAAAATAGAGCCTACTAGCCGTGCCAAAAATTCGGACCAGAAGACCGCCGAGGGTGAGTCGGACGACGACGATTTTGTCTCCAAGCATAAAATGAAACAAAAAGCGACAAACATGACCGAATACACCAAGTATAAGAGGGCTCGAAGAAACAGGGGTGGAGGCGAAAATTGTTGATGCTCCAAAGAATCAACAACAGTCTGATTTGGATGAGAGCGACGATGATTTCCCCCGGGATGCTTGATGATATAGAACGTGCGAAGCTGACATCAGTTAGTTAGAGTATGCCTACCTTTTGAAGTAGTAATGTTTGTCTTTTGTGTATGGAGAGTTGAACCATGTTGGTACTATTTGAAATTATGTCGTGATTCATTTTTTTTTTTTTTTTTTTTTTNNATTTCCTGGTGAACTTCTGAAGGAATATTGGTGTTGTTTCTTTTGTATATTTGATTTCCATGAGGTTAATCTATCAAATGCACTTTTCGGATAAGCAATACACTTATACTTCGTTTATTATGTATATATATATACATAAGATAAACAGTCATAATCATACTTTAGATTATGCAGTAACCAGATAAACAATATATAAACATTAACTTGTATGTAGAACTTATATAATAACGTATCTTACACCAACCGTTTATTCTACATATATATACACAACATATATATACACATAATATAAACATTCTATAAACATATATTTTT
>CACSLK010027840.1:1100986-1116125 GCA_902706635.1 Striga hermonthica | reverse complement strand
GATTTAAAGTGGCTAATTTGGCCATAGTACAAGCAATCGAAACAACCTTTCGAGGATCGAGAGGTGTAACTAAGGATACAGGTACAGGACTGGTATTATACACAGGGACATCTAACAACCTAAGGGGAATACCTTGAGGAATCAAGTCGAGACGAGGAGAGTTTCCTCGAGGACTCTTTGAGACCTCAACTAGACCACCGTCCAACAAGGCTTGATCATATTCGGCCCAGTCGACCTTCGAGGTTGAAGTACCCGATGAAGGGGGTGAAACGTTCACCATCCTACAGCCGGTAATCTCAACTGAGATTGAGTCGGCTTGGTCAAGGCCCCTGTCGATCAATCTGTCAAGGGTGTCGGCCGAAGAATCGGAGTTGAAAGCTAAAAGGAAAAGAAACCAAGGCAAAGATCAGACACAGCGATAAGGGTCGGCTTAGGAAAAGTAAAAAAAAAAAAAAAGAAAAGAAGTCGACTCAGGGAGAGCACAAAAAGAAAAAGCGAATGTCAATAAGAGTCGACATAATGAACGCCGATAAGGGGTTATACGCGATAGCCTAAGTTGCACAATAACAATTTATCTACTTGAAGAATAATGCACGCAAGATCCAACATAACATCTCCAAAAAACAAAACAAAACAAAAAACAAAAAATTCTTGAAGAACACGAAGAACACGGCGACGCAGAGATCCGAAAAACCCAGAAAATAGGAGAAAGAAAGAATAAAATGGATATACTTACACATATCGCCGATCTGATAGGTGGTTAAAGTTCTGCAAACGATAAAAAAAAAACTCGCCGGAAAGATAGCTGAGGTCTTTGATTTGCCGGAGTTAAAGAAGAAATTGAGGAAAAGTGAAAAAGAGTTGAGGAAGAAATCCAATCTTATTTATAGAGAATAGGATGGATGTCAGCCGTTGGATTAAAGGAAAACCAACGACCGTGATAAGACACAGAATGCGAGGAGTCAGCGGTTGGCATGACGCGCGTCACTGAAAGGATTTGAAATTCGAAATGTATAAAGGCGGCACTGTCAGCCATATCTTGAATAAATAATCGTTAATTGGGAAGATTCGACCCAAATAGTGAGACATGAGAGGTAACCGAGGAAGTCGGGTATCTTAAAGTCGAAAAGAGATAATGACCGCCCTCCTTTTTCGCATCGATTTCAGCACAGTAGACAGAATATCGAATTTTTTTAAACGGCTATATAGCCGGTCAATTCGGCTCGACTTCGACCAGCTCACAAAATGGGTTGGGAGAGGACGACTCGAAAAACTTAAGTTCAACAGCTATAATGCTGTTGAAACTATTGCTCGACTTCGACCAGCTCGCAAAACGGGTTGGGAAAGGACGACTCGAAAAACTTAAGTTCAACAGCTATAATGCTGTTGAAATTGTTGCTCGACTTCGACCAGCTCGCAAAACGGGTTGGGAGAGGACGACTCGAAAAACTTAAGTTCAACAGCTATAATGCTGTTGAAACTGTTGCTCGACTCAAAAAACTACCTTTTAGCCGACAGTTTGAGAGGAGATTGGCCGGTGGCCCAGGCGGCTATGTCAAGGTGTAGTTAGAGCCCGTGTAGGCTTGTCCACGTACACACGCGTTCTCTTTCAGCGCTTATGCCTGCAACGGAAAGAGACTCACATCCCCAGCCTTACAGTAGACAAGGTTGTCGGATCCACCCAACTTTAGAAGCGAAGCAGCAAGAAAACTACTGCGCTAACGCGCAACGGCTTTCGCGCGTCTTGCTCAATCCAGCTCGCAAAACGGGTTGGGAGAGGACGACTTGAAAAACTTAAGTTCAACAGCTATAATGCTGTTGAAACTGTTGCTCGACTTCGACCAGCTCGCAAAATGGGTTGGGAGAGGACAGTAAGGTAAAGAAAGAAAAGCAAACGTGAAAATAAAAAGCCACAACCACGAGAAGACGACAATAGATAGCACAATTAAGTATTATAATTAAAAGAAATTCACTACATCCGACGCCATCTCACCCTTTACAAAGGGAAAATAGGATGAGATGTTAAAAGCGAAAAGAAGAGTACAAGCAGAAACTAAATCTAAGCCCTTTGGGAGTCGGCCGTCGACTTCTCATCAGCAGCTCCATCGCCAATCGGCTCAGTCCGAGCCTCCCCCTCCTCCCCAATCGGCTCCGTATTGGGCCGCTCGACTTCAATCTCCTCGTCAAGCGGCTCTTCCTCGAAGTTCGCCCCACTAGGCTCGACCAATTCAACAGGGTCGACCAAGGGAAGTGGGGGGGCCTCAAGCTGAGAAGATAACCCAGCCGATTGGATGGCCTTGGCGGCAAGACCGCTCCACCACGCATGGCCGGGGGTAAGAACCGTTTCCTGGAAGCCCTCGGGGTCGGGGAGGGTTAGCTTCACAGCTTCACGATCGATCTTCCCCGAGAAGTCGGGCTTGGTCACAGCCTGTTCCCACGTGTCGCAGGCATAGTCGAAGTACTGGACAGCCGCGGGAACAAGTTTGTCAAGGAACTCTTCTGAGGAGCAGAATCCCTCGACCACGGTTTGACGGTAGTGATCAAGAAAAACCGCTCCTGCAGTGGACTTCAGGAAGGTCCGTCGACCTTCCTCAATCCCGTTCTCCCTCTCGACCACAATTTCGTCATTGGCCTTGACCAAGTCGACCCTCACCTTTTCGGCCTTACGAACGGTCGCGGCCTTGTCAGAGCGGAGTTTGGCGATGACGGCATTGGCGCCCTCAAGCTCCTCCTCCTTGGCCGCAAGCTCGTTACACTTAGTCGTGTACTGCTCCCTCAGAGTCTGGATATTCGATTCGGGGGAGGTCGCCTCCTCGATCATAGTCGGGAGGATGCAGGCGAGAAGCTGAAGAAAGGACAAACAAACAAAAAATAAGAAATGGGTGCAAGACCAGAAAAGCAAGCAAGTATAAGATTAAGCTTACCCGAGGGATGAGCCGAGCCGCGTAACGGGCCCGATGATAAGGGTTGCCGTCGGTCCGGACTCTGTCGTCCTCAGGAAGAACTGACTGAAGATAATTAAGAATCTGAAGGAGTCAGGGTTGTCATAGAGCCGAGAGGGTTGTTGGAGGGTTATCGGTTGAACCCTCACGGGGGACGGCTGCCCCGTACCCCCCACAACCGGGGGCGCCGCAGTGTCGACCTCAGCTGTCGACTCCTTCCCCTTCGGGCGTTTTGAAGAGCCGGGGGCCGAGGCTTTGTCCCTCTGGTCGTGAGACCTCTTGCGAGAAGGATCCGACGACTTGCCCGGCACAGTGGCCGAGGGGAGGACAACTTTAGACTTCTTAGCGGCAGTCGTCTCGACCGCCGCCGACGGAGCAACAGAGCTCGAGCCGCCTCCAAGCCCTTGGGCAACCGATTCATCAGCTGTCTTAGCCTTCTTCTCAAAACGGGCCAATGCTTTTACTAAAAAAGAAAGGGAACATTATCAATACAAATAAACACATAAGCCGTGCACATATTTCAAGACAAGTAAACGCAGAAATACAAGGCCAAACCATCAGTAAATAAAGCGGAACAAAAGACGACAAACAAAGAAAGCTTACAAGGATCACTAAGGCGAGGAGCACTTTTGTCGACACAAATACCAACATGGTTAAGTAAAGAAGTATCTTTGGTAAGCTGACGAGCGCTCCACACATGTCCATTTAATTCTTCCAGCATGTCGGCAAATAGTGAAGAGTCGGGACGCTTACGTTGCTTTATCTTACTAGTAATCCACTCATTCGAATAAGGATATTGACCAGGAGCAGGTCGAATGAAGAAATACTTCTTCTTCCATTCGGTAATATTGGAAGAGAGGTCGTCAAGGAAAGTAACGCCTACTCGACGGCCCAAACAATGGGCGTCCTTGCTAAACCTATACCCGTAGCAGTAAAGAAAAAATTTGGGTAAAAAATCACCTAGAACTATGCGGGTAACGGCTATAAAGGCTACCATTATTCGAATAGAATTAGGGGTGAACTGGTTTAATTGTACATCAAACAGGTCACTTAACGATTTCAGTTCGGGCTGAATCGGGAAACGCAGGCCCGACATTATTTGGTCCACGAAAAAGGTAAAACAACCCTTAGGAGGGTGACGAAAGTCGTCTTCGGGCTTAGGAGCAACTACAGCCCAGTCCGCGGGAAGGCCGCTGAACTCTCTAAAGCCATCGATTTCGGCTGCAGGAGCATAAAGAACGATAGTAAGAACTTACCACATAACATGCTATAGTTGCAGACTCGATTAAGGGAAGTCATTATAAAGGAACAAAGCGGGCCACATACAGAAGGGTGTTCGAAAAAATCTAGCGAAAAATACCTCGAGGAGCCAAGTCGGGATAAGAAGATTCAAGGGTGTTGAGAACTTCGGGATCCTCGCAAAGGGTGCCCGAAAGTAGCGCCTGGTTATACACAGCCCAGTCGATACCAAAAGGTGAGGCCTGTGAATGGACAAAATCCTCCGGCTCGACGTTTAGATGAGAACATGGCTCGACATCGTTCAGATGAACAGAGTCCGAATCCGAGTAGTTATCGATCTCACGGGCAAGAGAACCAGAGACGGTGTCTGAAACAGGGTCGAGGTCGGAATCTAAGAAGATAAAGAATGGCAATCAAGAAAGGTGGTCAGAAATCACGATTCGATTCAAAGAAAAGGTTCAACAAAATAGCCAGGATGACGCGAGAAAATGCCTCGACAACGGGAAGAAAGGAAGAAGAAATAAGTAATTCCCCTATCAATTCGACTTGACAAATGAAGGTCAAGTCGGGAAAGGAAGGAAGTCGATCTCATAACAAGACGACTAACGAAAGACGAACACTTGAAAAGATGAAAAACTTACAATTAGAGATTCAACAGGAAAATCGCCAGAAAATTCACATGCAATTCCCAGAAAATGAAAATGTTCTTATCTCCAGACAAATTACCCAGAAAAACGAAAAAAGTCTCTTATCTTGAACATATGAAAACAAGTCAAACAGGCAAAGAAAACTTACTCATACTCATGATGCTTGACGAAAAGTCTTGAAAAATCGGAGAAGAACGCCGGAAAATTAGAGCGCCGGGAAACTTGAGAAAGCTGTGATTGCCGGAGATAGACAGAGAGCTTGAAGGAGGCGAGTGCGAAAAGTGATGAAGAGGAAAGGCGAGGGTTACTTATAGAGAGGGCAAAGAAACTCCAGCCCTCGGATTAAAGTCATTTTCAACGGCCAAGATGAGGCACAGAATACGAAGCGGCGGAGAGAGAAAATGTCATCTTTTGAATTTTGAAATTTGAAAAGATTCAGACTTATCTAATCAAGTCAAAATTCGCGAAAAACGAGTCGTATTACAAGTTGGGGTAATGAATGGATGCAACCCGAGATGACAACTGATGACGGGACATATGAAAAGATTCAAGGAAAACATCCAGTCGACAAAATCTACTCGTAAGCTCAGAATCGCTTCGAGTAATTTTGGGGGGGACTAGATGATATAGCCATACTGTCGTGTAACGGTTCAGTAACCGTGGCATTGCCACAATTGGCTCATAACGGTTCATATCATCACGGTTCGAAACTGCCAAGTCGATTACAACACAGTCGACTCCGCCAGTAGGGTTTCACGGTATTCAATCAAGAAGCCCGGTTCTCGACCGAGTCGACGTACACCTGTCGACTAGAACGAGTCGACCTCTGCCAAGACAGCGATCAGACGTATCCGGGTCCATTAACGGTGGGATGCGATCCAGTCGATTCGACTCAATACCTCAAGTCGACTGAAGGAGTCTTGCAGTTCGTGGTTCCCGATAGCTTTGACACACCTCAGCATATTGAAGAAGAGTTAAGGATAAGAAGGAAGCTAAGGAAGGATCTAGATGCTGACTAGGAAGTGGGCAGAATAAGAACCGACCGGGGTATTCTGGACATTTCCATTGAGTCGGCCGGGGCACTTTGGGGACTTCAGGTAAATATTGCACTTCTATATAAATGACTGAGGTAAGCCCAAAACCCTAACTCCCATTCATTCCATACCCTTTTTATTACTGCTACTGCTCTCATAGCAGCTCCCATCATCCCTCTCATATACTGACTTGAGCGTCGGAGGCTCTACGCCGGAAACCCCTCCGGCGTTGAGTTCTTGCAGGTGTTCTTGCGGCTCAACAACGGTTCGAATGCCATCACATCAGATCTAAGCTCATTCACACCGGTTCGTCCCAGATCCGGACGTTTTCCCACTGGACCGTTCTAGATCTGAGAAGAGACCCATCAAATCCCGACTAAAAACACTCGTAACTACACTAACAACGGAAACGACTGAACAAAAGATCCCACCAGGATAATAACTGAGTGTCCGATCCCAACAGGATAATAAGTTGACACTCGAGCACACACAGAGGTCAACAGCCCAAACAAAAAACACAGACATAAACAACACAATCACAACGACACAAAAATAAACAACAGAAAAAAAATAAAAAAAAAAAATAAAACCACAATAAAGCCCTTCCCCAGCAAGCAAACATGCCCAAACCAGCAGAGAAACAATCAGTCCAAGAAAGATCCCTAGGTCTAGGCACCACTATCGAAACTGCGAAGCCGAACATGGGCCCTTAACCAAACCCCAAAATGACTCTCCTCCAATCGAGAGAACGACGATACCAATTCCCCAAGTCATCGCAACCCGAACTCATCTAACACAACTAGTCAAGTTCAAGAGCTCCAACACCAGAGAACTGGGGGATGAAAGCAGCTCGGTTCCCAACCCCGACTATACTGACGCATAAACGTCGTAGCTGCCGGAGCCTCGCCCCACCCACTGAAGAATCACAACACCCAACTGTTGGGATTTGTGAGGATCTCGTTACGTACAAATCACGAACTCAATAGAAAACGTAACCCTATGTGCATCGGATCTAAAAGTTTGACGTAAAAAACTTACGGCTTAAAATTTATAGCGATCTGGCTGATCTTCATTGGATTGACTGGGATGAGCACATGAATAGGATGAGATCACGAACAGATGAACCGGGCTCGCGATCGGGTCGGGTTGTGGCGCGTGGAACGGATCGCCGGGTCGAGCGGGTGGCGCGTGGGCATCGCGGGGCTCGCGGACAGATCGCCAGCGGGGTCGACTGGTTGCAGCGTAGCTCGGGTTGGCTCGCGGCATCGGACGGCGGCTCGAGGTTGGCGGTCCTCGACTTCTGGTCGTGGTTCTTCGGCTCTAGTTGATCTCCGGGGTTGATGAATATATGTATCTCAATTACCTCGGGATCTTTTACTATATTACTCGAACACCTCTTCAACTTATATCGGTGGAGCAACAAGAAGAAGATAAAGCTCGAATAGAAATCTAGAGAGAGAGGGAGAGACGTGTGATGTATATATCACGTAGGAGAATTATGATCTCTTTCTCTTTTTCATGAGCCTAATGGTATATATATAAAGCTACAGTAGGGACCCTTAGGAGATTAGGAATAGTGTTCCTTAATTAATTAGACTAACTGTGGGACAAACCCACTCCTCTAATTAATTAAATAATATTATTCGTCTAATCGTGCACCGCCCGATCAGCCTAACGAGTGTACGGTAAATCTTGTCTAATCGGTTGGAACAGATCAACCTGACAAGGTAGATCGCCATAGTAAAGAATTACAGCTCAATTCTCCCTAAGACCAGAAGTGCCGCCATAGCAAGGGCGGCTGCTAAGAGGGAAAGATGGGCTTCCTCCGAAGTCCCCAAGTCATACTTTATGAAGTTCTGCCTCAGACTTTCTAGAGGCACATAGCAAATCTTGATGAACCGCCGTGGCAAACTAGCACCAGCGAGGCCAGCCGATGCCGAGAAAGCCCTATCATAGTATCCAAATAGAGATTCTTAGTTCTGGAACTTGGGCTAATGGTGTATAACAGCCATAAGACTGGGTAAATTATGGAGGTTTGAAATAAGAGTCACTAGTCCGAATTTGCTTGGGGGCTTGAAGACGGAATTGTCGTGGTATATCCAAGATCACTAGTAGAAGGAATACCGAATTTAGAGCTAAGAATCCTAGTTTTGAGTTTGACTTGTATTTTAGTTTAGCATTTCCGAGGACGAAAATGTTTTAATGAGGATAGTTGTAACACCCAAAATAATATTTACTATTTATGGAGCTCGACTTTATTTCTATAAATGTTAAGTTTCCTATTTGATGCATTTAATTACTATTATTTGGTTTAAATCGAGTAATTAGTTTAAAGTCTAAGCCATGGAGAATTTAATCGATTTTAATATTAAAATTGGTCGGTTCTATATTTAAAACCGAGCCTTGGAAATAATCAGAATTTTATTTATGCGGACCAAAGCCCGAATATTTAATCTATTCGAGCCTAATCATTCTCGAGCGAGTCCAATTATTTTAGCCTGCCTATTTAAGTTAATCGATCCCATGTTCGATCATATTTTGTCCATTTTAAAATCGAGCCTATTCGGTTTTTAAATTCCGACCCATTATTATTTAATTGACCGACTAATTAATTTAGTACAAGTCTCGGTTAATTTTAATTTGACCGAACACCTAATATTTAGCCAAGTCAATGTTCGATTTTTAAGCCTTAGACTATGGCCCGATTTTAAGGCCTAATAACATCAAGTAATCCTAAATTCTCATACCATTATAATACACCTTATCTTCCCAAACACCAAACCCTAGTCACTATTCATCATCTCCCACATTCAGGCTCAAAGTTCACCTCCCATCCAAAATCCGGACATCTTCCGACCACCAGCGGCAAGGCCGTCGGCGAACCCACCTCACGTCGGCAAATCGCGACCCCAACTCGCCGTTCGCGCCTCTCGAGCTCAGCCCGCCCGTAAGTCGCGACCACAATCCAGTTTTAAGCTCCGCCTCGCCTTCACCGTGACCCCTGCTTGCTGCTCCAAGCTCGGCCCCGTTCTCATCACCGGCAACCTCGAATCAGCTCCGGTTCGCGTCGCACAGCCCCGTCCAGATTCGACGATGCGACCCCAGCACCACCCATTTTCAGCAGCGTGATGAACTCGCGACATTCGTTCGTAGGCCGACAAGACCACCCCTTTTTCGTGGCCGTACGCCGTCCTTCAGTCGCGTCCGTACATCGACAGCTCTGTTCGCGCGAGTCCCGACATTTTCAACGACGAACACGCCCTAGCCGACGAGAACCGAGCAGGTTCAACACAAATTCGCCCCAACTCAACCACGATCGAGTCGTCTCGATTCAGAGCCGAGCGATTCATCCCAAAACTGACCCGTTTCAGTAGCCCCGACCCGGTTCGAAAGAGTCGATCCATTTTGTCTAACCTAATCTACTTTCGATTTATCATATTCAAGTCGATTTGAGGTAAAATGGCTTGAACCTGACTCCAATGGCTTAGTTGTGATTAACGAATAATTATAAAACCAAGAATTTGATGATTTGAGCGATTTTTGAATTTATCAGGATTTTCGAGTTTGAAGTGCTGTTTTGTGATTTTTTTTATACATAAGTGATAAAATGGCAAATTAGGTTTTATAAATTTCGTAGAGTTGTCTTGAGTCTTAGGATGCGGGTCGGGAAAATTTCGAAGTTCGTTCGATAGACGAACGAGATTTTTGTTTAAATTGATCGGTTAATGCGATTATTAGTTGAATGTGTTAGGAGTGGACTTTGGACTTAGTATTTTGACCACAGACCATGTGTATGTTGAGGATGATGTGTTTTAAATTTCATGAATTTTGGTTGCCGTTTAGTATAACTATTAAATCGGGACTTTAGCAGAAAAATGCTATAATTGTATAAATTAGTCGGATATGATTTTAGCTACAGTTGTTGATTATAAAATCCATAAATCACATAGAAATTAGTGAATAAATACCAGCTTTAAATGAGTTAGGATTTTCAAGAACCAAAAACCCTAGTTTTATCCAGTTTCGATAACTGGGTAAATTCTAGATCCGAGTTTAATCGTCAGCACCCTAGTTCCGTTTAAATAATTTTAGAAGTGTAAGATTATAAAAGAGTCCTTGGGTGTCGGGATGTGGTTGGTCGGTCGTTTAGTCGCCGACGGATCATAACCGCGCCTAAGAAGGCTATCGTAACAATCGGAAGTTATCGACCGACGTGTTTTAGCACGTATCCTCAACGTGTATCATTGTCTTGCACACGTGTTCGACTCTCGCCCTACCATTGGAGCTGAACCATTGAGTGCGTGCCCGTACATCGAGTCCGGGTCAAACCACCGAGTGCGTGCCCATGCATCGAGTCCGTCCGATCTACCGTCAAAGTGATATTTCCGTTAGCCGTGGTCTAAGCACACCCCTGCATCAGTGACCGTGGCACCATTTCAAACCCGTGCCAACCCGAGTTGCCACGCCGAGCCCGGACCACAGTTAAACTGAGCTACACATAGTCAAGCGAATGATCGACCGCCTCCGAGTGAGCCGTCGGTCCAGTTCAGTTGAACAAGTCCGGGCAGTCTGGACGGTTCGAAGAGAATTTCAGTTCATCCGAATTAGTCCGGGCAGTCTGGACGGTTCGAGAGTTCAGTTCGGAACATAGGTTTGAGTGTGAACCGAGATTTTCAGCATTCTTCCGGACCAATCAGATTGAAGTCCAGTCAGAATATAGTTCTACACTTCGAAATATTTCAAAAACTTCTAGTATGCCTCAAAGACAATAAATTTTCAAAATCGGCTCGTAAATTCCTAAAATGAGTTTTAATGATTTTAAAACCGAGTGAGCGAACCTAGTCAGATTAGATAATAAGATTCAAGTTTTTCAGTTTGAGCTAAGTACTTAGAATATTGTTCGCAAAATATTTTCACTACCCGCATGTGTACGGTGTAGCTGTAGTAAGCGGCGAGTAAGGTCGTATTGCACAGAGATTGATGTTAAAATAATTAAGTACCAAAATATAGACGATTAAATATTATTTAGACTAACTCGAATTTGATTGGTGATTCTTTTCTAAACTAATGAATGATTGCAAAATAAATTCTAACACTAATGAAGGCTTGTTCTAAAATAAATCAAGTATGAGAAAATAGATTCTAGGCTATGCGTACCTCGGGATTATTCTAGCAAAGTTTTCTTATTCATTCAAACCTTATTTAATTCTACCAATTGTAGGGATAATCACTAAAGTAATTTACACCTTTCTCTCGAACAAGTTAAATCGTGGATATTAATTGTTATCTATCTCCTCTCGGTCTCAAGATAAACAACTAACTCCCATAATCTTCTAAGATTCTAGTTCCCTCGCAAGATTCTATCAACCTCTCGGTCTGTTTAGTCTCTTACGTTATGAATTTCCCAATTCTAGCAATCAACTATCTCCTCTCGGTCTCAAGTCAATTACAAATATGCATAAATACGAGCCCTATATTTACACAATTCATATAATCACAAGAAATTGATAAACGAAAGATAGACCGGAATGAATAAATAAATTCACTTCATAAAATAATCCGAGTACTCGCAAATCCTAGAATCTCAAAGAGGTTTAGCTACTAAACATATTCTCAAAACTCAAAATAAACAAATCCATGAGTTCAATGAAGAAGAAAAAAAGAAAAGATAAAGAAGAACTATTGTCGCCGTTAGTTCTCGGATCTTCAATCTTGACTTCCTCGAATCCCTCGTGTGTTTCGTGCTTTCTCTAGGCCTCCAATGTTGTCAAAAGTCCCAAAACCATGTTCTCCAAGTTCCTTATATACTGTAGGGCAAATATGGGTCGAAAAAGGGACAAAATCGCGTAGGAATCCTATTTTCCGCTTGTCCCTCTGCACGTCACACGACCCGTGTCACATGCCATACGAGTCGTGTGACTTTCCTCGAACTTTCGGCCAACTCCCAGGCTCACACGACTGGTCACACGACCGGGTCACACGACCCGTGTCACCTGACACACGACCAGTGTGAAAATGCCGTAGCTAATTCTCCATTCTTTTCACCCCACACGACTCGTGTCACTGACCACACTAGTCGTATGACCTGCCTGCAACTTGTTTTTGCCGTTTTTCGTCTCAATTCCATCTTTAACGCTCTTTCGGGCATATTTTCTACAAAACCAACGGCAAATGTACCTCTATCATAGATTAATAAATCAAACAAAATGGTGCACAATCCCACGATAAACACGGTTAAACTTTACAGTATATCACTCATAATGCATGAAAATATGATGAATGTCAACTCCCCCAAACTTAAACCCTTGTTCGTCCCCGAACAAGAATAAGAAAATCAAAACTCAAGAATAATGAGTGATATCAAACTAGAACAACTTCAAGTACTTCAATGCAACCAAGAAAAATTCAAACGATCATAACTGTCATGCTTTTGACTACTATCTTGTGTCTACCTTGAATCAACGAACCCTCAAATAGGAATATATAAGGGCCTCACTCACATGTCATCAATATATAAAAGAGAAGGATACGCTCAAGTCAAATTAAACACCCTGTTAACTATATGTTTGCCAATCATCTAACACCCTACTTCAAACACAATTAGTAATCATGAGCTTTACATCAAAAGGTCTTCTCGGGTTGTAACGTAGGCTATTTGATCAAGGGTAAGATATATATATATGGGTGAAGTGGCTCAAATAAACAATCAAACCATTCGAGTAAATAGACTACTCGACTACTCCGCTACTCATCCCTAATCAACATAAAGTGTTTCCCATCCCCAAACCAAAATAATCCATACATAACTCATAAATGCTCAAATCAAACTGCAAACGAAGTACTTGACATTTTTTTTTTTTTTTTTTGACAGAGTTCAATTTTTTTCCAAACAAGAACAAACCGTAAGGACAACATTCTCTAGATATAAACATTAGGGGTCATCCAAGTATTCTAGAGTAGTTTCCCATACTCATTGCCAGTCAAAATAATCAACTAGTAAGAGGAGTAGAATCCCAACAGTTCGACTTGCGAGCTCCCTTTATTATCATTTTTTTCTTCTTTTTTTTTTCGGTCAAGAACCTTAAATGCAACTCAATTACACCGCGTTCTATATCCAATCATTCAATAAGTAACACTGTTATCCCCGTCCATCCCAAACAATAATCAACTCTCAAAGTAAATAAGATAATCCGGTTGACAAGAAAAAGGCTGAAGGCTCAAACGGGCTACTAGTGAAAAATATTTTTAAGGACAAAGAACAAGGCCAAACGAGCTAATTCAAAAACCGCCTAAATCATTTTTAAAGCTCACAATCACTAATGCATATTTTCAAGTAAGAATCAAGGCAAATTTTAATAACTCGGGTATCCAATTGACACACAGAGACAAAGAATAAAGACTCAAGTCTCACTAGGCTCAATATATCGCTGATTCAAGGCTCATAAGCATTTTCATCTAGGCACGACAAATTACAACCCCATCACAATTTCTCAATCACATCAAATCACCATCACCATTAAAGTTTTATCCACCATTCAACCAAAGCAAAAGAAATACACAAGGAACCGACTCAAGCAAATTATTACTATATCCTAATAAAGCAAGTAAACGTGCAACCTAAAAATAAAAATAGCCTAAAAAATAAAAAAAAATCATAAAAGTAAAAACTAATGCAAGCACCTATATGATATGCAATAAAGCGATAAAAAACTCAAGATATACGATACTTCTCTCCCTCAAACTTATTCTTTGGAAAAAAATTAAGTTTAAGAAAAATAAATGGTATATCTCAAGTAACTAACCGAATAGTTGAGCGAGCTCCACCATAAGCAATCCTTGCACCCTTTAGCACGATCTCTTCTCCATGCTTCGCTCGAGCACTCGATCACCACCATTTTTTCTTTCTTTTTTTTCTCACTTTTTTTTCTTTTTCAAGATTTTTTTAAACAAAAATAATTAAAAAAAAAATAAAAAATAAAAAAAATAAAATAAAAACGATAAACGAAGGGTTGCCTCCCAACAAGCACTTAATTTAACGTCATTAGCTAGACGTCTTTAGGGCTCTCAATAAGGGTCATTCCCGTTCAAACCAATCTCCTCGTTGATTTTCTCATGGCGTCGGCTACCGTCCTTTGGCTCTTGAATCTTCCAACCACGACCTAGTGTAAAAGTTCGACATTCATCATAAGCTCGAAACGTGATCTCACCAAGCTCCATGTCAATAAGTACTCGTCCAGTGGCTAGGAATGGCCTTCCTAAAATCAACGGTGTATCACCGTTATCTATCATATCTACCACCACAAAATCCGCCGGAAACTTAATTCCATCAATCGTCAACCAAACATCCTCTACAATTCCCGTAGGCCGAACTTGGGATTTATCTGCCATCTGAAGAGTGATCATAGTCGGTTGAAGCTTCTCCAATCTCAACTTCTCGAAAACAGAGAGTGGCATCAAGTTGACACCTGCCCCTAAGTCGCATAGCCCTTTCCCGGTATATATTTCTCCAACTGCACAATCGATATAAAATCCACCGGGATCATCGCACTTAACGGGACGGTCTCTATGTAGTAGTGCACTACTCTCCTCCGTGAGTGTAACCACCTCATGAGCCTCAACCAGGCTTTCCATCTCCTCGTCTGAATCGGCTACAACCTTCTCTAACTCATGCTCATGCACTATCTTCACCTCAGTCAGAACGTCATCTCTCGTCTCTTGGGCATCCTCGACTTTGCCATCCTCTAGGGTAATCTCCGTATTACTCAAAAATTGGCCCTCTTGCTGTTGACTCTCGACCATCGCGATCATTTGCCCAATCTGTTGTTCCATTGACTTCTGGTGAGTCTCCATCGACTTCTTTTGATTCTCTAATGTAGAGAACCTAGCCCGAGACTCGCCCATGAATTGTTGCACTTGAGTCACAAATGTTTGAGTGGTAGTTGCTAATGAGGCGAGCGTCTCTTCAAGTGTCGGCTTTTTGGCCTCATTGATGACCCCATTAGTCACCGAAAATCCCATTGGCGGTTGTAGAGCATTGTATGGATTCAAGTACGAGAAATTAGGATAAATCTGATTGCCCGAATAATACGTATTACCTCCTTGATATCCTCCGAAATTGTCGTAATTCCAGTCATGCAAATAATTCACGTTCTGGACGGGTTCATACATTGACACCGCATTTACCCCGACATTCTCGTTCTTCACCATAGAGTCCACCTGCTTCGCCATTGAGGCTACTTGTGCCCTCAACGCAATCATCGAGTCCGATTCGGTGGTC
>CACSLK010027840.1:1073664-1100869 GCA_902706635.1 Striga hermonthica | reverse complement strand
TAAAAAAAATGTCTAAACTAATATCTATTCGATTTCTTCTAATATTAATTAATTCAACAAACAATCCCCGGCAACGGCGCCAAAAACTTGTTCGCAAAATATTTTCACTACCCGCAAGTGTACGGTGTAGCTGTAGTAAGCGGCGAGCAAGGTCGTATTCTACAGAGATTAATGTTAAAATAATTAAGTACCAAAATATAGACGATTAAATATTATTTAGACTAACTCGAATTTGAATGGTGAATGATTGCAAAATAAGTTTTAACACTAATGAAGGCTTGTTCTAAAATAAATCAAGTATGAGAAAATAGATTCTAGGCTATGTTTTCCTCGGGATTATTCTAGCAAAGTTTTCTTATTCATTCAAACCTTATTTAATTCTACCAATTGTAGGGATAATCACTAAAGTAATTTACACCTTTCTCTCGAACAAGTTAAATCGTGGATATTAATTGTTATCTATCTCCTCGCGGTCTCAAGATAAACAACTAACTCCCATAAGCTCCTAAGATTCCAGTTCCCTCGCAAGATTCTATCAACCTCTCGGTCTGTTTAGTCTCTTACGTTATAAATTTCCCAATTCTAGCAATCAACTATCTCCTCTAGGTCTCAAGCCAATCACAAATATGCATAAATATGGGCCCTATATTCACACAATTCATATAATCACAAGAAATTGATAAACGAAAGATAGACCGGAATGAATAAATAAATTCACTTCATAAAATAATCCAAGTACTTGCAAATTCTAGAATCTCAAAGAGGTTTAGCTACTAAACATATTCTCAAAACTCAAAATAAACAAATCCATGAGTTCAGTGAAGAAGAAAAGAGAAAAGAAAGAAGAACTATTATCGCTGTTAGTTCCCGGATCTTCAATCTTGACTTCCTCGAATCCCTCGTGTGTTTCGTGCTTTCTCTAGGCCTCCAATGGTGTCAAAAGTCCCAAAACCGTGTTCTCCAAGTTCCTTATATACTGTAGGGCAAATATGGGTCGAAAAATGGACAAAATCGCGTAGGAATCCTATTTTCCGCTGGTCCCTCTGCGTGTCACACGACCCGTGTCACATGCCACACGAGTCGTGTGACTTTTCTCGAACTTTCGGCCAACTCCCAGGCTCACACGAATGGTCACACGACCCGTGTGAGGTCACACGACCCGTGTCACCTGACACACGACCAGTGTGAAAATGCCGTAGCTAATTCTCCATTCTTTTCACCCAACACGACTCGTGTCACTGACCACACGAGTCGTATGATCTGCCTGCACCTTGTTTTCGCCATTTTTCGTCTCAATTCCATCTTTAATGCTCTTTTGGGCATATTTTCTACAAAACCAACGACAAATGTACCTCTATCATAGATTAATAAATCAAACAAAATGGTGCACAATCCCACGATAAACACGGTTAAACATCACAGTATATCACTCATAATGCATGAAAATATGATGAATGTCATATATATATTGTGCTTATATATTTTGTAGCTTGTGGGGAGTCGAGCCTCCGAGAGTGCAACTCAGTCAGCACTTGCACTTCAGCATATCAGGTAGGGACCCTGTACCGAAAACTACACTTTTTATAATCGCAATATCCTGGCCGAGGTATGTATGTAAGAGTTAATTCGCCCGAATAGGGGCAATTACCTAGTGAGTAGGTCCTTTCTAGCTAAGTGAACTGAACAATAGTTAAGATGAGACGAGAATTCTAGTGCAAGTTTGAGTTAAGTGAAGTAAGAACCTTAGAGCAACTTTGAGTTAAGTAGAAATTTCAGATGATGTTAGAATAATTCTACCATTAGGGGCATTGACCTAGAGATAAGTTTCATCATAACCAAGTGTTTCGAATTCCAATTAGTTTCAAGGACTCTAGTGCAGGTGTAGGTTATACTCCAACCTTGGAAGTGCATAAGAGTTAGTTTTGCCCTAGTATGGGCAACGACCTTCAGATTAGGTCTTACAGTTGCTTATCGCAAGCGTGAAGACAAGTATCCTTCTCACCAGTTAAGCAGTCAGTTGAGCAGCAGTTATAGACATTCAGTTGAGCAGCAGTTATAGATAGTCAGTTGAGCAACAATTATAGATAGTAAATTGAGAAATAATTATATTAGAGACACCTTATTTATTATACGCCTTTGTAATGTTTTTTTATCATATTAGATGTATGCTTAGGTTGTGATGTACTTATCATATCAGAGGTTTGTTTAGTTCGCGATGTTGTAGTTATAGTCAGTCAGCCGAGCAACAGTTATACTCAGTCTGTCGAGCAACAGTTATAGTCAGTAAGTCGAGCAACAGTTATAGTCAGTCAGTCGAGCATCAACTATAGACAGTCAGACAAGTAGCAATTACAGTAGTTAGTAGAGCAACAGTTATAGTCAGTCAGTTAAGTAGCAGTTATAGATGGAGGTACGTTTAATTCGCGATCCGCTAGTAAAATGTTATCATCGTATCGTTTCTGACGATCCAGTATGTACTTGCATATATGTCGATGTAATGATATGTTATTATATTAGCTGTATATTCAGTGTCGGTTCCGATGGAACATCGTTGATTCATTTATGCTCACACCCCCCACTAACCATTTTTCCGGTGACGGTGTCGAGCGTGAAGCGTGAGCCGATGATGTGGTGGTGGTCATAGCAAGGATATTTTTGGGTCAACTTTTCATGTATATTGGACATGTTTAATTTATTATGCTTTGTTGATGCATGCCAGCATTTTCTTTCGCACTCAGTATTTCAATATTTAAGAATTTCAGTATTTCAGTATTCAGAATTTCAGTTTATGTATGCTTAAATCCTGAGATTTTCATGGCGCCTTATTAGAGTAATAAATTATATCTCGGTTACATTCATAATAGTAAGTGAGAACAGAAATGAGAATTTAGTTCAGTTGAGTAGCATCCCGCAGATTAAAGATAAAGTATTTTCAAAAAATTAGTAAGAGCTTTTTGAAAATTAAATTAGTTGCTTTCCATTTATAGCGCAAAAAATTTACTCTGATTTTAGTAAATTTAGCGGGGGTGTTACAATAGCCAACCCCACTTAGTAGAATTTTAACGGGTTGTTGTTATTGGTGTATAGATTTGCATATGTGAGTCGTAAACTATGCGTAAACATGTCGCATAATCACTAAATATGCGACGACCGATCTGGATATGCGATAACTGGATATACAAAATCATTTACATACATATATTATGCAGTAGATATGAATATGCCTAATTGTTTCGCATAATAATTATGCGTTCGATTGAATATGCACTTGTAAATATGCGGCAAAATCTCGCATAATTGTTAATTATGCGGTTCATTTGGATATGCAATTATTACATCGATCCCATAACATTTCATGTCTTGTGAGGTGGAAACGAGATTTTTTATGAAACATGTATAACAAAAAATATATAATATAAGAAAATGCTACGGTCACGTTACGGTACCATCTCATCGGGTGTTTTAACTGTTAGATCATCTATCTTAGATAACTACACGTGAATTACAGTTAAAACACCCAATAATGTACCCAAGAGCGCTTGAATGAGATGGCTTGGGTCTCTTCCAGCTTAACCAGTGGTCTCGAGTTCGAGTCCTGGGAATGCAGCAGTGTTAAAACTCTTAGGGAGAGCTTTGCCGCCCTTGTGGTCCTACCCAGCTCGATTCTAGATTAGTCGGCTCTCCTGTGGATCCGAAAACTGGAAGGTCCCTGTACCAAAAAAAAAAAAAAAACACCCAATAATGTCCCTCCTGTTATAACATCTTGTTGGTGTTGGTTGTCATGCCAGCACGGACGAAGGTCACAACTCCATTTACCACCCATCGGCCCATGAATAATTGCTATTATTACATGACAAAACCAACTTGCATTTTTACGGTAACTCCATCATTAATACAAATATATTCGTATCAAGGAATTCAAAATTGGCGTCTGAATATTTACCACTAACGGGCCGCCTAATATTTTACGCAAAGGTTGATCTACAACACATTGAACACGACGCCAAACTTTAATAAGTAAACTACTCACAAATTGAATGGGCCCACCGACTTATATACTGCTACTTTCTTTAAATTAAAAAAAAAAAATGCAATTCATATGTTTATTGAATATTATAAAAATCATATTAATATTCTTACAAATTCATATAATTCATTTAAATATAAAAGCATAAGTCACCTACTAACGTGACAAGAAACAAATAGATGCAATAAACGGTGATTATGTAGTTTGTTAGAATATCACTTGTGAGTCCTGATATCATGTCTCTAAACTCTGATATCATGTCTCTAACCCAGACACATGAAGCCCAAATGAGGTTCCATCCCAAAATCAATTGGTGGAAGGAGGAGTAGCCCATTAGACTTATAAGGTGGGTCTATTTTCTATGTATGAACGATGTGGGACAACTCACAAGTGATATTCTAACATAGTTCATAACAATTAATATTATTTTTGAGTTATTAATTTTTTAACGTTAATATGATATGTAAAATTATACGACCTTGTTTAGCATATACAAATGTCATAATGAAATGTGATATATTTATCAGAAAATGTTACGATCCTGTTGCGGAACCATTTCGTCGGATTTGTAACCGTTAAATCATTATGTAACCATCGGAAATAATTAATTTAATAGTTATAAATCTCGACGAAATAGTTTCGTAACTGGACCGTAGATTTCGCTATATTTATTTTATCTCCAATAAAACGTCACCAAACAAATCCTTATCCAATTTGCCACCACAAAACCAAGACTTCACGGGTAACAAATAGCAGGGTCAATCAATAGGGGCAAAACTGACATTTCAGGGTTCAGAAAACGAAACTCCTGATGCCCCTACGCGTATGTATCATCATTTCATCGCCACACAAATTTCCAAGACCAATTTCATTAATTAAAAAAGTTGCCCCGTATTTTATCCCAAATCTCAAATCTGACCCAAAGATTCCCCATTTCCTATTTCATACCCCTCAAATAAAATCCACTCGTTTTTTCATTCCGTCTTATAGCACACCCCAAACGCCTCTAAATTTCTTCTCTCCACCAATCGTCAAACCCAAAAAAAAAAAAAAAAAAGGAAAGAGAATTTCTGAAGCCATGGCCGCTCAGAACATGGAGAAGGAAGAAACCGAGCTCAAAGTCTCCGAAAATATATCCATCTGCGCCCCGCCGCCGCCGATCCACGCCACCCAGCCTCCCGCCGCCCGATCTTCGCCGGAGGCATCGGATCCGATGCCTCCGGTGGCTTCCGATCCGGGATCCAGCTCTGCCGGCTCGCCAGATCTGGCCATGCCCACGGCGAATCTGAAGAGACCGAGGGAGGCGAACCGCTGCTCCGGGTCGGGCTGCAGGAAGAGGGTCGGGCTGATGGGTTTTCGGTGCAGATGCGGCGACGTGTTCTGTTCGGAGCACAGGTACTCGGATCGGCACGACTGCGGCTACGACTACAAGGCGGCCGGCAGGGAGGCGATCGCCAGGGAAAATCCGGTGGTACGGGCCGCGAAGCTTCTCAAGGTGTGAAAGGAGGAAAACATACCGCCGGTTCGAGACGGTTCGGGTAGTTTCGAACCGGGTGGTTTCTCTTTGAGGGGGTTGGGTGTGGTGATTCCCGCCGGCCGGCCGCAGCCGGAGTGGTGTGTGGTTTGCTTTGTTGTAAAATAGACGTAGGGGTATTGTTGTCATTTGAGTTAATTAAATTATCTCATAAACTTGGAAGTGGAAAAATTCTTGTCCTTTGCGAAATTACTATTTTTTAGTAATTATTATTTTTCAAATGAAATGCTGGTGTTGATTGGTTGGTTTGGTTGGCCTGTAAATTAATAATATTATAGATAATATTTAACGTGTTATGGGCAACAATTATGTGGTCTACGGGGAAAACAGAAAGTAAAGGTGGTGGGGCCGAATTGCAAATTCCAAGTAAAGGTGGTGGGGCCGAATTGCAAATACCAATACATTATTTCATCGGGTTTGTACCCGTTAGATAAACTATCTCTTATGGTTACATAATGATCTAACTGTTATAAATCCTGAATCATTCTATCAGTATTTGTAACCGTTAGATGAACTATCTCTTATGGTTACACGATAATCTAACTGTTATAAATTTTGACAAAATGATTTCGTAACAAGTATTTTCTACATTTGTACGCACCAACTTTTTTTTTTTATTATTTTTTATTTTTTATTTTTTTTTATAAAGACTTTCTTAGTCCATGAACTAAACCTACGTCTAATCTCTTTCAATAGTCTGTTCGGTTACAACTAGCCACGATAACTACTATAGGGAATGTTTCACGAGTTTTAACACCACACGATCAAATAGGGAAAGTTTGACGAGTTTTAACACCACACGATCAAACACCTTCGTTCGTAACCAAACAATCATTCGTGTACTTTGGACGTGTTTGTATATTAATATATCCGCTTAAAATGAATTATTACGTAAATTTGTGTGATGTATAGACCGTATTTATTTTTGAAAATATTATAAATTGAAGACTATTAATCGGTAGTTTACATGGATCTAGAAATTTTATTCATGGGGTCCAATTCAAATGCTATAACAAACTTTTAGTTTAAGCCACAACGCTTATTTCATATAAACATATATTTACTATTAATATAAATATGAATATATGTGTTGATGTCTAAAACTGACCAACAATGTGTTCGAACTGCACACTAGGATGTGTATTCGGTTCGATCTGCACAAACAGATATGTGCGCGTGATGTTCGGTTTTATGAAAGGTCTGAATAGGAGTTCCGTTCGTGACTTGTACCGTCAAGTATTTAAACACTTAAATCCGTATCACCTCAAACTTTTACAAGATAAACATAACAAAAAAATATGAGATTTTATGTATTTATAATTTAAGTTCAACATATAGTTTATGGTAAAATATGTTCTTTGGTTGAAAAAATGATTTAAACTGAATTTTTCAGCACATTGCATAACAATCCAACTAAATACTGGGTTTTATATATCACTAAATTGATTTACAATTAAAAAACTGAAAGAGTAAAATCATTATAAATATTTTCAAAAACTCTAGAAATGTAAAATATTAGAATTATTAGTACATTTTTCTAATAAATAAATAATATTACAAATTTAAATTAAATATCATAAAAATAAGTTTTAATTATTAATGTAATGTAATTTATTTTTTTTACATTCTTATACATATTTCATAGTGTTTTCTTTATATACATATAAATCAGGGGAACCCACGGGCCCAGTACAAATTCGTCTTTGTAATTATGGCATTTGCTAAGTAATAATAAAATTTACGTCATGAAAAAGTCATATATTGTTAAAAATCTCGTTGTGCATAACATTATTAATTTGATAAATGGTTAACTGGTCGTACCCACAATTGTCTCAATCGTACCCACAATTGTCTCAATTGTAGCACAAACCCAAGTGGTCATGGCCTATAAGACATAACATTTTAAATTAATATATAAAATATAAGATATCCAACTATTTTTATTATGATGTATATATCCTTCTTATATAATTACTGAATGCGCTGAGCCTACGTGGCTGCTTCTGGTGCTTTGGAATCCTATTTGGTGAAAAATCATGTTTTGTAATTAGGTTTGGATAAATAATATCGATATATTAATAATTAATAATCTAGGTTCGGGTATTCCATAAATATTATTTAGCTAACTTAGGTATTTTAATATCACTTTTACTAATATAATCTTTTAATTCTTTGTAATTTTACATAGTGAGGCACTAAGTGACTAATATATCCTTGAATTTTGATTTGTTTCCTTTAATAAGCTATTGAATTATAAATGTATTTTAAAAGTTGATAACTTTTGTATTTTTTATCGGTTTTACATATATAATATATCAAATTAATCATCTTTTGATGATCTTCGATTTGACATCCATATTGTATATATGAAATATATAAATTATATTTATCTTTATAATAATAGAAATAATAATATTTATTAAAATTCATTAGAAAAAATGAAATTATTTTACAATTGATATATTTATATGTAGTGTAGTTATATATTGTAAATTAAAAAAAATTAGTATAATATAACACAAGTAAGTTATACAAATAAAAAGTGTCATAATAAATAAATAATAATAGATATTCTTATAAAAGTTATTTAAATTTTCAAACTACTTTTTCCCAATAATTTTAAATTTTAAGAAAAAAATTAGCAAGTACCCATAGTTTTTCTAATAAAACGAATACTCATGAGCCTCCTACAAAGAGGCAACAGAGCAACAATAGAGGTCTTTTTCTTTATTTCGACATTTGAGAACCTATAATTATAATAAACATAAAAAACAAACTATTGAATTAATAGAATTTTATAAATAGGATTTGTAATTAATACGATCTGTACCTACGCAACAAATCTTGAAGAAAGACTATACTCCCTCCTATATATAATTCCCGAATGCGCTGAGCCTACGTGGCTGCTTCTGGTGCTTCAGAATCATACTTGACGAATAATCATGCTTCGTAATTAGGTTTAGACAAATAATATTGACATGTTAATAATTAATAATCTAGGTTCGGACATTCTATAAATATTATTTAGCTAATTTAGATATTTTAATATCACTTGTAGCCATGATTTTTGATCGCGGGCTATGGAAAATAGCGTCGGGCATTTCTCGCCGCTATTCGACGCTATAGCGCCGCTATGGCATAGTAGCGACAGGCTGTTTTTGCCGCTATTCGCGTTATTCGTGCTATTTGGCGCTATAGCGCCAAATAGCGCGAATAGCGGCAAAAAACAGCAATAGCTTGACGTTAGCTGATGTGAGCCGCTATAGCGGCGCTATAGCGCCGCTATAGCGCGCTATTTAAAACCATGCTTGTAGCTAACTTAGATATTTTAATATCACTTGTACTAATATAACCCTTTAATTCTTTGTAATTTTACATAGTGAGACACTAAGTGACTAATATATCTCTGACTTTTGATTTGTTTCATTCAATTAGCTACTGAATTGTAAATGTATTTTAAAAGTTGATAACTTTTGTATTTCTTATCGGTTTTACATATATAATATATCAAATTAATCATCTTTTAATGATCTTCGTTTTGACATCCATATTGTATATATGAAATAAATAAATTATATTTATCTTTATAATAATAAAAAATAATTATATTTATTAAAATTCATTAGAAAATAAATTATTTCTTAAAAGATATATTTATGTTTAATGTAGTTTTATGTTGTAAGTTAAAAAACTTATTATAATATAACACATGTAGGTCACACAAATAAAAAGTGTCATACTAAATATATAATAATATATATATTTTTATAAAAGGTATTTACAATTTTTACTACTTTTTCTCATTAATTTTAGATTTTAAGAAAAAATTAGCAAGCACCCGTGTAGTACACGGACATTGTACTAGTATATATATTATTCGAGTATAAATAAATTCAAAATATATAAAAAAAACTGATATTCATGACAAATCTATATTAATAGATTAAAAAAAATCCTCCCTATATATAATTCCAGAATGCGCTGAGCCTACGTGGCTGCTTCTGGTGCTTCGTAATCCTACTTGGCGAAGAATCATGCTTCGTAATTAGGTTTGGACAAATAATATTGATATATTTTTTTGGTACAAAGAAAGAGGCCACAGGCCTAAGCTAGAACTCTCCGGGGATAAGACACCCCAATATTATCATGCTCCAACCAAGCTCCTAGCCCTAAAGGAATGGCCACAGCCCGATGCAAGCCAGGCGGATAAGAAGCTGCCAAGCTCGCCATATGATCAGCAGCGAAGTTTGCTTCCTGATGGACATGTTGTACCCGCACCTCCCATGGTCGTTGGAGTAACTCACGTATAGTCTGAACCATCCGTTCATGGGCACCAAACCTGCCATCCGTATGGGATATCATTGTAAGAACACATTGGCTATCGATTTCCGCTATAACCTTTCGATAGCCTAGCTCTCAAGCCAAAAGGAGTCCTTGAAAGAGACCCCAGAGTTCAGCACTTGTGATAGAACAAATGCCAATATTTAATAAAAAGCCTCCGAGCCACCGTCCCGCCTCATCACGAGCTATCCCACCAGCACTGCTCATCCCCAATCGATTGTCGACAACACCATCCGTGTTCACCTTAATCGACCCCGTGCCCGGGGGAGACCACCGAATCATGCGAGTAATATATGAAGAGACCCCCACCTTCCTATAATCCGCCACAGCGCGCATATAATTATCCGTTAAACTCATAATCTCCATGTGGCGGGCTGCAGAGCTAATGTATTTATGCTGAAAGATGCGCTCATTTCGACCATTCCATAATTTCCAAATGACAACTGAGAACACTGTAGCCCAACTGTCCCCCGCACCCGTTCGACCACCTAAGAGATTTGTACGCAGCCATGTCTTAAGGGACTGCCGGAAGAACTCACCGTGAAGCGCTGTCGGTAGTAGCAAATTCCACACAACCCGTGCAGCTGGGCAATCTCGCAGGACATGGAGGATCGACTCCCGGCCAGCACAGAAATCGCAGTCCTCAGAGCTCGACAGATGGCGCCTGACCCGTTCAACATTCGTGAGAAGGCGTTCATTGACAACGAGCTACATAAAAGTGCGGGCCTTTTGCGGCACCGGGACCCGCCATATTAGCCGCCATAGGGGCCAGTCCTGATCCCGTGATGTCGTCGACAGAGCTTGATAGGCCGACTTCGTAGAAAATCTACCATCTGTTGAAAATCCCCACATGATGGTATCATCGGCGGCCATAGCTTGTGGTGGAAGCACACCGGCTATTCGAAGAATTATTGACGATGGTAACACTCCATGAAATCCGTCCCACTTCCAGTTGCCATACTCGTCCACATGATCGGCAACCACCGAGAAAATATTCGCGACCTGGGTATAGTTGCTAACGTAGCGAATTAGCGGGCCTTCAGCACCCAACCATGGATCGAGCCAAAACCTCGCCCGCGAGCCATTCCCGAGGACCCACTGGATTCCGCTTAGCACATGAGGCCAGACCTTTTGTAAAGCACGGAGTAAAGGCGAGCCTTGCCTCCAAGAAGTCACGTCCAGGTCCGTCGAAAAATTCATTGCATATTTCGCTTTTAGAACACGCACCCAAAGGGCCTCTGGTTTTGTTAGAAGGCCCCATCCCACCTTCATGAGCAACGCTCTATTCATCCTACGTAAATACTTCACTCCCAGGCCCCCGTCGTCCTTCGGCTTACAAACATTCGGCTAAGCCACTAGGTGCACTTTACGTTGCTCATTGGTCCCTCCCCATACAAATGCACGGCTACGTCTATCAAGGCTATCCGTAACAGCACAAGGTAGTAAAGTAGTCTGCATAGTGTAATAGGGTAGTGTGGTCAGCACGGATTGGGTGAGGGTTACCCGGCCAGCCAACGATAGAGATTTCATTCGCCAACCCGCTAGTCTCATCTCCGTCCTCTCAAGAATGTGACTATAAGTCTCCTTAGATACCCTCCCATGGATGATAGGCACTCCCAGATATTTGCCCAAGTTGTCGGTAAGCTGGAAATTAAGCACCGAAGCCAATCGAATTTGTTCAGAAGGCTCCACGTTAGTAGAGAAAAATACTTGTGTCTTTGCCTCACTCACTTTTAAGCCCGAGATAGCGCAAAAACTATCGAGTACCTGCTTCAAAATCATAGCTTGCCCGTCCGAGGCCTCCAAAAATAAAAGCAAATCGTCTGCAAACATTAGAAACGGGACTTTAACTGTACCTCTCCCAACTGAGATTGGTCGCCAGGCCCTCCAGTCAACCGACTCGCAAATTCGTTGTGCCAATCTCTCCATGCAAAGCACAAAAATATAAGGCGACATGGGATCCCCCTGGCGGACTCCTCTCGTGGGCTTAAACCCTTCTCCAATCGTACCATTCCACAACACATTCATCGAGGCCGAGCTAACACAGGCCATTACCGCCCTAACGAAACTGTCAGGAAATCTGACCATTCGGAGTGTATCTTCTATGAAGTCCCACCGAAGAAAATCATAAGCTTTCTCCAAGTCCACCTTAATAACCATGTACCCCTTCGGCCCACGTTGTCTACGCATAGAGTGTATGAGTTCTTGGGCAACAATGATGTTATCAGTAATCTGCCGGCCCGGGACAAAGCTGGCCTAGGCGGGGTGCACTAGATCCGATAGGATGCCCTTCATACGATTCACTAATACTTTATTGAACAACTTATATATAACATTGAGGAGGCTAATAGGCCGGAAATGCTTAAGAGTGGTCGGATGTTCGACTTTTGGAATGAGCACGAGCAATGTCCTATTCACCTTAGGTGGAACAACACCCTCCAACCACATGCGCCTAATGAACGTACAAACTGCGGGCCCGACGATCCCCCAATTTTGTTGGAAAAAGAGAGCATTCAAACCATCCACTCCCGGTGCTTTCAGCGGTCCCATACTACGAAGGGCTGAGTAAATATTATTTAGCTAACTTAGGTATTTTAATATTAATTGCACTAATATAACCCTTTAATTTTTTGTATTTTACATAGTGAGGCACTAAGTGACTAATGTATCCCTAACTTTTGATTTGTTTCATCCAATTAGCTATTCAATTGTAAATGTACTTTATAAGTTGATAACTTTTGTATTTTTTATCGGTTTTACATATATAATATATCAAATTAATCATCTTTTGATGATCTTCGATTTGACATCCATATTGTATATATGAAATAAATAAATTATATTTATCTTTATAATAATAAAAAATAATAATATTTATTAAAATTCATTAGAAAAATAAAATTATTTCTCAATTGATATATTTATGTTTAATGTAGTTATTTGTTGTAAGTTAAAAAAATTATTACAGTATAACACATGTAAGTCGCAGAAATAAAATGTGTCATACTAAATATATAATAATATATATATTTTTATAAAAGGTATTTAGATTTCAACTATTTTTCTCATTAATTTTATGTTTTAAGATAAAATTAGCACACACCCGTGTAATACACGGGCGTTGTACTAGTAATAAAAGAAACCGAGATATGGCAATGCAAGTAATGCTTCGTGATTTGATTGTAATTAAAATTTTGATTTTAATGCACTTCAAAATTGTGTTACTATGAAAGAATGAAATGAATGCTTCATTTTTTGTAAATTTCGATTTTAATGCACTTAAAAACCGTGGTGTAACATGCCATTCCACACATTTTACCATAAACAAGTTATCTTGATAAATCAAAATGATTTGATAGTAATTCAAATTCCAATTTTTGCTAATGCTAATGCCATTCCACACATTTTACCATAAAAAAATTATCTTGATAAATCAAAATGATTTGATTGTAATTCAAATTCAAATTCAAACCGTGCTACAAACATTTGCATAAATTTGCCAACATTTTTTGCTAATATAAATTGATTTTCTATTTTCATATTCTGCTTTGCAAGGTAACTATTGAAAGCAATTTATGTTTTATTTTTGTTTTTTATTTCAAGTATTTTTAATTATACCATTTTTAGTATATGATTACTGATTTTGGCGGAAAAACTTTCTACAATGAATTCAACATTATTCTTATTTTATATATAAGATTTTTTGTTAATCAACGTTAATCTTGAAAAAAATAGTATGAGCAGTTGTTATTTAGCTTTTTATTTTATATTAAAATAATATTTTAAATAAAATAATTAAAGTTAAGTAGGAGAGAGATGATTTGAAATGATAGTTTTTTTTTTTTTTTTTTTTCCTATTCTACCCCCCACCCCATCCCAATTCATTTTTGCCTCCCCAGGAATCGAACCCTGGATCTCTAGCAAGGAGGCAATGCCCCCTACCAACTGGGCTAGCCCCAGTGGCTTAAAATAGTTAAAATTATGTAAGTGAATAAATAGTAAATTAAAGTTGATGTGATGTGTAAGAATGATTGGTTGGTGTTAATAATTATATTGATAATATTGAGAATATTGGAAGTTGAGATAAAATTGAGTTATATTGTAAGTATGGTTTGGATTTTTTGGTATACAACGTGTTATGATGAAGTCCGAGGCAGAGATCGAAAGTTTCGTATCAATTCATACATATATATTTTTAAGAGGAATTATTTTCAACCCACTTTGAAAAATGAATAATTTCATACCTTCAAATAATAAGTTAAATTTTTCACTTTACAAAATGTGAAAGAAAATATGCGATGAGCTATGCGAAAGACATACAAATATAATTGACAAATTACGAAACAGATTATGTGATGAACTATGCGAGCAAAAGACAAAGATAATTGAGCAGATATGTAAACATCATGCGATAAATTATATGACATATAGATGTCGTATATATGCAGAGATCTGGGTGAACAATTCACTATGCCAGAGAAAGACGAAGGAACATATATGTAAACCTTATGCGATAGACATATAGACGACATATATATGTAGAGATTTTGGTTAACAGGTCGGTCAATCGCTGAGTCTATCGCATTTTAGTTGCATGTAAGTTTATTTTAATCATTTTTTTTTATTAATTTATGCGATTATTAGGTGATTTTATACGCATAATTAATCGCATATTAATTTATTTAATATTTTATTTTCAGTAAATCTGTACTCTTCGATTATTACTCAACATCTTTTCCAATGCTTTTGTTTCGCATGGTTATTATTTAATACAAAAGAAAAATTAGTGAAATGTTTCAGATATGCTACGATAGATTGCAAAAGAGATACGAATATGGAATCGCAGAATCATTATATTTATTTCTTTTATTACAAGTGCGTCAAACTGTGAACCGCATAACTATTTCTTTATTTTTTATTAAAATATGTGATGATTAGGTTAAATTTATACGCTTAATTAATCACAGATTAATTTATTTAAAACTACTATTTGGTAGATTCATAATATGCATTTTTTTACTAGCATAGTTATTATTTAATACAAAAAAATGAAGATAATTGAAATAGACAAGTGATAATATGCAGAGATTTGGTAAATAATTATTTTTTGTATACAAATGAACTTACGATAGTTATGCGAATAAAAAGTGCATACTAATTTTTGAAAAATTCATCATAAAATAAATAAAAAGAATGATTTTGACAATAATTATTTATATTTCATAATATTTAATAATATTGCATATTAATAAAAAGTCTCGAGGACTAGATAAGTGGTCGATCTCTAACATATGGAATGAATTTTTTACATTCTTTGTCATTTAAAAAAAAAAAAAAAAAAAAAACTTCAAACATATCGATGCCGACTTTTTTGAAGACATTGTTGTCCAATACTACCCATAATGAGTGTGATTTTGTATTTATTTCTTTTTCGGTTGGATTATCAGATTTGATTGCTAAAATATATTCTTATTTTTTTTCAGAACTATTCTCACCATAACTCATATATTATCTATATAATATATATATATATATGTATATATATATATATATGTATCTATATATAATTTCAAACATTTAATATAGTTAATTAAACACAAAGACAATTAATAAATTGAGTCAACTGAGTTGATGTTAGGTCCATTGTTAAGCAGTCTAATTACGAACCGATTCAGGTGCAACTTGAGGTCAATGATTGACTATGTTTATGGACTCGGGTACATGTGTCGAATACGGGTACATATTTAATTATTCAATATTTATATTTCTAAAAGTTAAGATACATGGGCACGTACCCAAACTTAGATACGGGTACATGGGTACGACATTCCATGTAATAAAATTAAAAATAATAATAATAAATTTTATAACATTAAGAAGAAAAAATATATAGCTCATTGCAAAATTAGTTTCATAATAATTCAATACAAATATATTACAAATAATAGCATTGTATTTATTAAGTTATAAGTTAAGGACCTTGCAAAGAAAATTGGACTCATAATATTTGATTGAATCTTATTACTAGTATTATATCTATATCTATATCTATATATATATAATTGCTAGCTAATCATTAAATAAAACCTAATAAATAAAATCTAATTAATAAAACCTCATTTATTTTCCCTCCAAAAGAAGTTACAAAATTTGTCATTCATATTTTGCTTTTCACATTAATACACCCCTATTAAGTGTAATCATGTAAAAAAATTAATAGCATTAACTATTATATAATATAATAGCAAAAACATAGCATTAAATACTATAATAATAATAATAATAATAATAATAATAATAATAATAATAATAATAATAATAATAATAATAATAATAATATCATGAAACAATAAATTTTTTTATACTTATGTAATTTATATTTAGAGTGAAATATTATGAGTTGGTAATAGCATTAACTATTATATAATATAATAGCACAAAAAATACATGGTTACACTTAATAGGATGTATTGTTGTGAAAGACAAAATATGAATGACAAATTTTGTAACTTCTTTTGGAGGAATAATGAGGTTTTATTAATTAGGTTTTATAAATACATGATTACACTTAATTAGGTTTTATGAATGATGTTATTAAAATTATTATTATTATTATTATTATTATTATTATTATTATTATTATTATTATTATTTTAATTTTATATTTCATGAAACAATTTTTTTTATAAGCAATTAGTAAATAGTTTTAATAGTATAGTAAAAAAAATTTAAAATGTTTTAAAAAATTGTCGTTGTAATAAGAATAGTAATAATAATTATTATTATAATAATAATAATAATAATAATAATAATAATAATAATAATGTTTTTAAGTAAATTATTTGACCATGATCCCTTCAAATTATAAAAATTACATTACCTACAATTTTATTAATCAATATAGTGATTCATATGTACTCAAATAATTTATATAAATATTATTTTATTTTTACTAATGATTAAATCTTGAAAATGTGGTATGTCCATTATCTAAAATTTTAATATTATATTCACATATCCTGAAAATGTGATATGTTTATTATTTAGAATTTTAATATTAAATTCATATATCTTGAAAATGTGATATGTTTATCATTTATAATTTTTATATTAAATTCATACATATTACTTATAATATTTTATGGACATCTGTGCATGTGTACAAGATGATAACTAGTATATATAATTACTAGCTAATAGCATTTAATAAAACCTAATTAATTTTAACTATGTGGCAATTTAATACTTTTCCCTCCAAAAATCGTTACTTTTTTATGTACTTAATCTTTCATTTAAATATTAATTAATCAATACTAATCACTTCAAAATTACAAAAATCATTTTAAGCTTTTTATTAGTGAAAGCTGACCATATAATTTGTTGATCGTACAATGTGATTAGATGTTATTATTGTGGTTACATTTAAATTATTTTTTTTTTAAATTAAAAACGTATTTGAAATTCCTAAATAAATGATAAATAATTCAAAAAAAAGGACGTACCAAAATATACATTACATCCAATCAGATAAACACAATTTAAAAAAAAAAGAAAATTTTCCAACTTCTTTATTTGTAAATTTGGCATGCAAAAAAGTGAAAGAAAAATAAATAATCATTATATGCATACAAATAACTCACAATACTTTATTTACATCTGTGCAAATGCACATGGTCGAATACTAGTATATATAATTGTTGGCTGATGCATTTAATTTTACCTATTTAATAAAACCTCTAAAATATTCTCTCCATTTTCGGTTACAAAATTTATCATTAATATTTTTATTACTTCTCACATTTATATATCCTATTAAGTGTAATCATATATTTTTCTATTATATTATATAATAGTTATTGCTAATACCAACTAATAATAATTCACAATAAATATAAATTACATAATTATAAAAAAGTGTTTCAAGTTATTTATTTTAACATCAATATTACATTTTTTTTGTATCTCGTGATTTTTTTTTTCAGAACAATTAGTAAATTGTTTTAATAGCATAGTCAAACAACTTTACAATCTTATAAACAATTGTTTTTAATAATAATAATAATAATATATAATTGCTGGCATATAGCATTTAATAAAATCTCTAAAATTTTTCATCCATTTTCGGTTACAAAATTTATCATTAATATTTTTTACTTTTCACATTAATACATCCTATTGAATGTAATCATGTATGTTTCTATTATATTATATAACTAGTACTCATCCCGTGTATTTGCACGGAGGAGAAGACGTGGAAAAGAAAATAATATAAAAAAAATACATAATCATAATTTACTTAATGAAAAAATATAGATTAAAAAAATGATTCTAAATATTATTGAACGCTTCTTTATATACAACATTCATGGTTTCATATCGGAATCACCATCATCACATTATTATTATCTCCAAACCCTTCCGATTCGTGACTCTAGAAAGAGCAATGTACAATTGTCCATGATTGAAAACATGGTTCGCCAAGACTAAGCCGACGTGTGGGAGAGACTGGTCTTGACTCTTGTTGATCATCATAGCATGGGAGACCATGATAGAAAATGGTCTCCGCTGAAACTTGAACGGTACTCTCAAACAAATATGTAATAATAAAATGTGTGCCGAATTTGTTATAATTGTCATCAAATATAAATATTTTGGTCAAAATTATCTATTGAACAAATAATTGCTTTATAAACAGTTGTTGAATTGGGTTGGATAACATATTAAAAAAAATGGTGTATTGGGCATAATTTTTTATTAAAAATATATCTCTAAGGTGATTTTGGCCAATATTCTCAGTAAGGGTATTTGTTTAATGTGCCCGGTTTGGTGAAGTCCCGAAAAAATAATTTTCAAATTGAACCCAATACAAAAAAAAAAAAAATAATCATGTAATTGCTATTAGGTCAATAGACAAATCAATATTTTTATAACCATAACAAAAAGGCTCATTATTGATGAAAACTAATTTCCACTTTAAGGGTTTAAAAAACCCGTACCAAAAAGAGAAACACCAAAAATTCGGTGTCCTTCCACTCATTCTCCACTGTTGTACATCTCTTCTTTCTCTGTCAATAAAAATCCCAAACCTTCAGTGTTCTTGCAAAATTCTCGCCGATAAACATGCCAAATCGATGTTTGACCAGCGAGATTTTCAGTTCAATACACAAAAAAAAGAACTAAACTCGAAAATTTCAAACCCAAAGGAGAAACAACAAAATCGTCCAAATTTTCAAGATCCGATTTACTAAATTATAGTAAAACAGTGCAAATCAGGCGATTACAGTATATATATATCAATATCTGAAATTTTTCTAAAAAAATGTATGTTGTTTTTTTCTTCTTCTTCTTCTTTTTTTTTTTTTTTACAAAAGTTTGTTTTAAGTTGAGCACTGAAGTCAAATCTTTCGACTATTGGCCGCTTCTTAATAAACACTTCTTTACATTTTGTTTTTTTTTTTTATATAAATTTTAATAGATCTATGAAGATTCAATGTTTATTGGTCAAACCATGAATAATAATTGCAAAAGTTGAACACATCTGCATGTTAGTCACACCTTTCCATTACAAATAGAGATTTTTTAAAAAAGTCAAAGACAACGTTACATTCTTTGGTGTTGATTACGGAAAAAAGCCAAAAAAAAAAATACATATTAAATTTGGTGTATTGTAATTTGTAACTGATTTAGGCGGAAAACAAAATAATATAATTTAATGCTGCTTATAATAAAATTAAATGATGTTGCTCCAAATTATATATTTATAGATAGTTATTGCTAATACCAACTAATAATAAATCACAATAAATATAAATTATATAATTATAAACAATTGTTTCAAATTATTTATATTAAATCAATATTATCTTTTTATTTTGTATCTCACGAAAAAATTTCTTTAAAAAAAAATTAGTAAATTTTTTAATAGCATAGTCAAACAACTTAGAATGTTATAAGCAATTGTTTCTTAATTATAATAATATATATATATATATATATAATTCCTAGCTTAGCATTTAATTTTACCTATTTAAACTTCTAAAATTTTCCATCCATTTTCGGTTAGAAAATTTATCATTAATATTTTTTTACTTCTCACATTAATACATCCTATTAAGTGTAGTTATGTATTTTTCTATTATCCCCCCTCCCCCCTATATATTAATACAGAATGCGCTGAGCCTACGTGGCTGCTTCTGGTGCTTCGGAATCCTATGTGGCAAAATTACATGCTTTGTTATTAGGCTTGGGTAAATTTTAATTTTATTCTAAACAAAAATTAATTAGGTTCGGATTACCATAAATATGTTGATTATTTATGATCATGTTACATGTATTAATTGTATTTTAATATCATTCCTTATTATAACTATTGAACTGTATATATATTTTAAAAGGTAATAACTTTTGTATTTTTTATCAGTTTTACATATGTAATATATCAAATTAATCTTCTTTTGATGAGCTTCGATTTAACATCCATATTGTATGTATAAAAAAAATAAATTATATTTATCTTTATAACAATAATAAAATTATTTTTAATATTAATTAGAAAAATAAAATTATTTATCAACTAATATATTTATATTTCAAGTAGTTATATACCCCCTATATATTAATACAGAATGCGCTGAGCCTACGTGGCTGCTTCTGGTGCTTCAGAATCCTATGTGGCAAAATTACATGCTTCGTTATTAGGCTTGGGTAAATTTTAATTTAATTCCAAACAAAAAATAATTAGGTTCGGATTACCATAAATATGTTGATTATTTATGATCATGTTATATGTATTAATTGTATTTTAATATCATATGCGCTGAGCCTACGTGGCTGCTTCTGGTGCTTCGGAATCCTATGTGGCAAAATTACATGCTTCGTTATTAGGCTTGGGTAAATTTTAATTTAATTCCAAACAAAAAATAATTAGGTTCGGATTACCATAAATATGTTGATTATTTATGATCATGTTACATGTATTAATTGTATTTTAATATCATTCCTTATTATAACTATTGAACTGTATATATATTTTAAAAGTTAATAACTTTTGTATTTTTTATCAGTTTTACATATGTAATATATCAAATTAATCTTCTTTTGATGAGCTTCGATTTAACATCCATATTGTATGTATAAAAAAAAAGATTTATATTTATCTTTATAACAATAATAAAATTATTTTTAATATTAGTTAGAAAAATAAAATTATTTATCAACTAATATATTTATATTTCAAGTAGTTATATGATATAAGTTATAAAAATTAATATAATATAACACATGTAATTCATAAGTAACACATACCATTCTAAAAGATATAGTAATATATTCGTTTTGTAAAAAAGTAAACTAAATTTAATATAGTTTTCTCATTAATTTTAAAATTTAAAAATAAATTTTTAACAAGCACCCGTGTAATACACGGGTATTGTACTAGTATTATATAATAGTTATTGCTAATACTAACTAATAATAATTCAAAATAAATATAAATTACACAATTATAAACAATTGTTTCAAGTTATTTATATTAACATCAATATTATCTTTTTATTTTGTATATCATGAAAAAATTTCTTTAAAAACAATTAGTAAATTGTTTTAATAGAATAATCAATTAACTTTAGAAGCTTATAAACAATAGTTTGTATTATTATTAATAATAATAATAATAATAATAATAATAATAATAATAATAATAGTAATCTATAATTATATAAAAAGGCGTTCTAATTACTAGAATTAGTAGTAAGAAAAGTCAAAGGTAGTTAATGCATTCTATTTCCATCAAGTATTTTATTTAATTATTTTAGTTAATTGTTTTATCTCATAACACCTTTTCAATACAACTTACCATGATTTTTCTATTGTGATTAAAAATCAAATTTTACGTTTACAATATTGTGAAATTATTATTATTATTTTTATAAAGCACATATTATTTGTTAAAAAATTGTATATATATAATACACATCACAGTACCATGGTAGATGATTTTAATTTCAACCGACCAAAATGCCAATGATTTAAATTTGAACACACCTATGCGTTTGACCAAATATCTGGATGATTTAAAATTGATCCCATCAAAAATTATTTAAATTTAAACACACCAGAAATTTTATGTACTTTTTATTTATAAATATATTGAAAGTGGTATTTAATGGTTGTTATGTAAGCTATTTTAATATATTTGCAATGAATAAAAATTTGAATGAATAATTTGTAATGTTATTCATAATGTTTGTGACTTATGAGACACGAACACATAACTCCATACATTTTTGTCAGAGGGCGACTTAATAATTTTTTAGACTTAACGTTGATTAAAAGAGGTAGAAACTAGATAATAACATTATTACTTTTTAGACTTAAACGGACAAGGCTGTGAAAATAACTCATTTAATATTTTTTTCCCGTGCATCGCACGAGGTACGTACTAGTAATAATAGAAGGGTTATCATCTAATGATAATAAATAATTGTTCATAATAATATAATCATTAATTTATTTATCTTAATAATCAAATTTTTGAAAATGTAATACGTTTATTATCTAGAATTTTATAATATTAAATTCTTAAATATTACATATAATATTTTATGTACATCTGTGCATGTGCATAGGAATCCTACTAGTTAATATATAATAGCTGGCAGATGCATTTAATTTTACCTATTTAATAAAACATCTAAAATTTTCCCTCCATTTTCGGTTACAAAATTTATCATTAATATTTTTATTACTTCTCACATTAATACATCCTATTAAGTGTAATCATATATTTTTTTATTATATTATATAATAGTTATTCCTAATACCAACTAGGGGTGTTCACGGTCCGGATTGGTCCGGTTTTAGCCCAAACCATGACCAAACCGGACCTGCCGGTTAATTTTTTTTCTTGTCCATAACCGGATAGGTTTTATTTTTTAACCGGCCACAATCCGAACCGCATTGGACGGTCCGATTTTGCGGTTAACCGGTTAAATCCAAAATCCTTGTTTTGGGACTTCAATTTTTTTTTTTTTTTTTTTTTTTTGGACTTAATTTTCATTTTTCAATTTTGGGCCCAAAAAAGATTATTTAGGCCTAAAATTTAAGGAAAATAATAATAATGAAATAAAAAATATACAATTCGTCCCATAAGCATAAAAATACACATTTCGTCCCGTAAACATAAAAATATAAAAATGATGAAGATTAAATTATGCAAAAAGGCCAAAAAGTGATAGTGAATGTATTGTATTTGTCGGCCATAGTGAATGACTGAATATATATATATATATATATATATATATATATTTATATATATATATATATTTGTTATAGTTTTTTAACATTTACCAGTCCGGTCCGGTTAAACCGGCGGTTTGCCGCATGTAATCCGTTAACTGGACCGGTTATTTTGGATTTTTAAAAAAAATTAACCACCGGTTTTTTAAGGTTTTTTTAACCGACCATTTAACCGATCCGCGGTCCGGATTGACGGTTTTTTCCGGTTAAAACCGAACCGTGAACACCCCTAATACCAACTAATAATAATTTACAATAAATATAAATTACATAATTATAAACAATTGTTTCAAGTTATTTATTTTAACATCAATATTATTTTTTTCTTTTGTATCTCATGAAAAAATTTCTTTAAAAACAATTAGTAAATTATTTTAATAACGTAGTCAAACAACTTTACAATCTTATAAACAATTGTTTTTTAATAATAATAATAATAATAATAATAATAATAATAATATTAATAAAATTGTTATTATCTAATGAAAATAAACAATTGTTCATAATCATAAAATTGGTAATTTATTTTTTCTAATGATCAAATTTTTGAAGATGTAATATGTTCATTATCTAGAATTTTAATATTAAATTATCAAATATTATTTATAATATTTTATGTATATCTGTGCATGTGTACATGATATTTACTAGTTTGTTTAATAAGTAAGGAAAATGCTTGCTTCTTTTTTTTCATAGCCAATTAAAGTAAAGCTGGCATAACACGCACTAATATTAACTGGGCCTAGACAATAAGTAACAAGGAATCTCTCCACATGCACAATACACATTAATATTAACTGGGCCTAGCTAATAAGTAATAAAACGGGCCTAATACACTTAATAAGAAATAGCCACACTCTCAACTAAATAATATAAAAGATGTTGGCCCAAACGGGTTGGCCTCATACCAACATAACCCCCTCTTCCTCATATATGACCACCCAAATTGGTACTTCTTCACCTTTAACCATCTTCTTTCCCACAAGATACATCTTATTTGCCCGCCCGGCACCTGTCAATGGTCGACGTATCTGGCCATTTTTCACCGGATGGGAGTTGGATCTCTTACCAATACCCATCTACGCCGGCGGTGGGTGTCGAGTCCGGGTAACATGCAGGGACAAATCTAGATTTTTTTTTTTTTTTTTTTTTTTTTTTTTTTTTTGTGGGAACTAGAATTGTAATTTGAAATGAATTATTTATGAATATAACTCGAATTGTCCGTAATTATAAGCATATTCAATTTACACATATACCTCATAATCATGACTAGTTATTAAAATGGTCTATATATTAAGAATTGTTAACTATATAAGTAATTTTCCATGTTAACTATATAAGTAATATTCCACAATGTTAAAACATAATATTTGTGTTTTTATTTTATAATATAGTGAATTAAACCGAAAGTATGAAATATGTCATTGAATATTTTTATTTGGAGAGTTGAAAAAACATTGCAAGATTTATTAATATAGAGTGAATAGTTGATGAGTCTCGTGATTTGAAATAATTTAGAACAAAAATTTAAAATATCAAACTTCATTTTTATCTATGGTATCGAATTTAGAATACAACTTTATGCCTTATATGTATATAAAATGTGATATTATTAAATATTGTATATTCCTTCTAAGTGTTATTGGAGCGATCTTGAATCTTCATGATCAAGCTCGTGTTAGTTTAATAAATGTGTTGACTTAACTTAACTCGTTATATAAATGAAAAAATAAAATGTGAGTTTGAGTTCGATTCATATAATAAACAAATTTAATTGGTTGCTCGTTTTTTGTACATGGTAAAAAATAGCAAAATTTTGGCAAAATGCCTATATATATAGTAAAAAAAATTAAAAATTTGGGAGGACAATAGCCCCCACTAAGGCATACTTAAATCCGCCTCTGGTAACACCGCGAATAGATCGATCAACCCAGTCTTGGTTGAAAAACGTTCTAGTAAGCTACTAATTAACCTATCTGAAATACTATTGTATTGAGTAAATACTGACAATAAAAAATTAGTCTATCTGAAGTACTATCATGAAATATAGTGACAATAAAAAAAATTTGTCCCTATATCTTTAACACTTCTAATTATAGTGACATAAAAGTACATGTCACATTATTTATTTGAAATTTAGTCATGATATTAGTTATCGTCCCTATTTAACGTAACCATTATGACAAATTTTTTTTCCTCCAACGCAAAATATACTGCCCATATTCTTGGTGACAATGTGTAGCAACAATAATCAAAATTGTTACTAATATCCATCACTCCCAAACCATAATGGCATCGGATAAAATTGTTAGAATAGACATATTTTCACTGACGATATTTGTACTTATCACTAATTTTTTTTATCTCTACATTTGTTATTTCTGATGGTATGCATATTTGTGTGAGAAAAAAACAATATATACAAGCATGAATATGGCCAATAGCACACGGGGGGATAAAATCATGAAAATCAATTCCTCCACCAAAGAAATAAATAAAGGGAATTTATTAATGAAGAATAAAATCCCAAAAAAGAAAGTCCCATATCTAAAAAATCTTGCTTTTGAATTTTGGTGGTTCTTGCAATGATTTCATACCAATTTTTCTACTGTGCCATCGATGACAGGAATTATAATAGTATCCTCGGGCCGAGCTAAAATTCAAAATGTTTTCGGCTAAAGCCACTCGAGCTAAAGTCATTCGAGTTGAACTTGTAGAATTAGAGAACCTGTAGAAGCCACCCGGTCATGAATTAAATAAAATTTATGGAAGCCACTCGGGCTGAAGCCCGAGTACAAATACATGTAGCTCCGGCCCCGAGTACCATAAGGCCCAAAACAGTTCATCTCCAGAAAAAACAGAAACAACTAATAGTTTTAATTATATAAAATCATTATTTGGTGCAAACATGCACAAAGAGGAGCCTTTGCCTTTGTAATGCAATCATCACTCATCTATTTCACCACACGTTGGTCCATTATACTTTACTCTCTAGACTCCATTTGTATTTAAAATATATCTTAATTTCATACATATATATGTGTTAGTTGTCGCTAATTTGGTAATCATATGAAATGACATTTCAAATTCATTAACTATTTTAAGCTACTATATACGAACCGGGACCGTTGGGACCAAACAAAAAAAATTTACGAACCGAGACAGAATCGTGACTCTGATGGTCCGGTCCAACGAACCGACCCTTGGAAGCCGGTTCAAGGCTGGTCCATGACCGGTTTGGGCCGGGTCGGCCCTTGATCATGTCTACGTAAAATACATATTTTAAGATAATCCAAATTCATTATATTTTATAGATTGTTGACTGTTTTGCCGTCAAAACATTCATCATTATCCGTTTGAAATTAAGAAAAAGTTCCACACATTTATTCTCTATAGGAATAATTGATCAACCGTCCAAGTAGTTGATTATCTCTATGGAATAATTTAATTATATTGATAAACCAGTCCAAGTAGTTGATTATCTCTACGCATGAAATTTTATAATTAACTATTTGATTATAAAAAATAAAAAATATCTTAAATACATGTTAATTGACATGGATAAATGTGTTACGCTAAGAAAGAAACAAAATTAAATTAAATAATTGTACGGAAAAAAAAATAAATTAAATAAAAGAACTTAATTAGTTGCTATCCTACACACAGCACACCTGTATTAATTTTAAGATTATAAAGCAGCATTTTACAACAAGTTTATGCACTTATGCAAATTTAATTTACAATAGCCTTGTATATTATGCTGATGATATTAGTTTTAAACTTTTAATTAATAAATTTAGTAGATTTTGAAATGGCCGACAAGCATCATCAATGTGTCCAAAACTTTTTCATTCAAAAAGAACATAGGTTCCCTAGTTGGACATTAGTGGTGGGGTTATTTATACTGTTTTTTATATTAAAGAAAAGAAAAAAAAAATAGATAAAATTAGCGGAAAATTCCTCATAAATCCCCATCTCTCTAATTCATTTCCTCCTCAGTCCCTAGT
>CACSLK010027840.1:1031197-1044347 GCA_902706635.1 Striga hermonthica | reverse complement strand
TGAATTATGGAACTATCTTCTATGTCTTTGAATGAGTAGTGCTTTCTGTGGAGTGAGTTCGCGAGTTTGGAAAATTTGGGTGACTATGAGATTGACGTGCATTATGATTGCAAAATCTATATTTACGGCTTTGAGATTAATGTGTTGATATGATTCTTATTGATTTTGGTTTGTCCGTAATGAGTCTCTTGTGCGTTTGCATCTTTTTAGTCGTCTTTACCATTTCTTTGTGTCAAATTTTTATTGCTTATTGATGTGCTCTTCGTTAAGCCGTGCCCACGCCTTAGAAATATATGTTGCTGTTATGTGTGCTTCTTTGTAAGCCTTGCCCATGCCTTAGGATTTTTCGTCCCTGTTATGTTTGTCTTGTGTCTTTGCTCCCAGATATGTTTAGTCTTCTTTATTATTATATATAATAAATAAAAAAAAAAAATTGGTTTCACGTTTTCTATTAAGTTTTTATTTCTCGTTTTTTTCTTTTCTTGATCAGACTCTCTCTCTCTCTCTCACGTTTCTCTCCCAAGTTTTTTTTTTTTATTTTTCAGGCAAATTTAAGGAGCCCCATTCTCGCGTTCTTAGGGTTGCTTTCGCCTCTCACAATTCCCACAATTCTCTCCGGCAGACTCTCGTTGAGTAAAAATTTCCGATGGCTCCCCGGCGATCGATGAGGAAATCGGCTTAAATTGCTTCTTCTTCGCGGAATTCCTCCACCATCGGCCGCAGTGACTCGCGGTCTGCCACCGTCTGGGCGTTTTTCGCGGCATCCGTCACTCCAGGGTGATGCATCTCAGCCAGCGACGCTAGCTCCGCTTCCGCTCCCGCTTCTCCAGTTTCCGGCGGCCCCCACCATTCGGTTATGCGCTACAGAAGTGAGAGCGTGTATCTGCCGGCACCGACCACGACTCCCCGATTGTTCTTTCGTTGCTATGTACAGCGACCACGTCTTTTGCTTGCTATATCACGAGATGTGTTTTCGCCACTGATGCGGGAAAATTAGTGTAATCTATTCCAGGAGAAAGAAGGCCTTGACCAGTTCTCAACCGGGACTAATAAATATGTATGTCTGGGCAGTGAATGGGAGTAGCCTGTTCAAGATCTATCTAGATGAGAGTACTGGAGACTCTTCAAGATTGCATCGTGCGATTTATTGCTAAAGCATGTATCCGCTCATGGAGTTGAAGCAACTCAGGCCTGCCTCGAAGCACGAGTTGTTTCGGGAGATTGTGTATGGGAGCAAACTGGTGGTCGACAACTCAAAGTTGTTGATTTGTGAGATTCGTGGCCCAGAGTAGGAGATTGCAATTTTGCAGTAATCCGATCAAGCATGGAATGTGTATGGTGTCCTCAACTTCCTAAAGCACCTGGATAAATCCACTATTATTCAAATTCTAGATCAATAGAAAGTGGGCTTCGAACAGTTCACGGCTACAGATGGATATGATTATAGTGGTGAGGGTAATGTCTTGAAGGTCTTGGGGTGGTACTTCAGCAGCCTTCTTAGACTTCATTGTTGTTGGCATAAGATTTGCAAAACCCACAGTGATATATAGTTGTGAAGTGCTTAAATTGAGGGGGAGCCGAAGCCAAGCTCGTATACGGCGTCTACCGTCCCTGTTTTCTGAACAAAAAGGGGGAGATGGAGATCGAGTGGAGATCGAGTGTTCGACTTTATCACTGTTTGTTTTTCTCTTCCCTATCTCTTTTTTATGTGTCTTAAATTGAGGGGGAGTATTGAGATTGTTTTTTCTTGTTAGAATTATAGGTACGTAAATATTCAGAACAAGTGATTTTGGCATGTGGCCTTAGTCTACAAGTGATTTTACTTGTAGACTAAATTTTAAATCTTTCGTGTTTATTTATTTTCCGCTGCGTATTTTAATTTCTGATCTTTGTGTGAAAATCTGAATATTTACGTACCTATAATTCTAACAAAGTGAATCCAAACCAAGTCTCCCTCATTAAAAATTGATTTCTTCGACTCTTGTTCGGCACCCGTTGATACTTCTCATTTTGCTTGACAATTTCTTAGCGAACCTGCTCGTGCATTTTCTTTATGTTTTTGGCACGTTCTTCGCCGTCACTGCTAAACTGAAGAGGAGTAGGAAGAGGAGATAAATCCAATGGAGTTATTGGATTGCTACCATAAACAACCTCAAATGGACTGCACTTGGTAGTTTGATTCATCGACCGATTATACGCAAATTCTGCTTGAGCCAAGATCGCATCCCATTGGCGTGGATTTTTGCCAACCAAGCTTCGTAGAAGATTTCCCAAACTCCGATTTACTACCTCCGTTTGTCCATCAGTTTGAGGGTGATGAGACGAACTAAATTGCAATTTAGTCCCAAGCTTTCTCCAAAGTGTTCTCCAAAAGTGACTCATGAATTTCGAGTCGCGATCAGAAGTGATCGACTTTGGAATTCCATGAAGTCTCACAATTTCTTTGAAATAAAGATCAGCAACATGTGTAGCATCCAATGTCTTGATGCAAGGTACAAAATGTGCCATCTTTGAAAACCGATCAACTACCACCATGACTGAATCTTTGTTTCTTTGAGTACGAGGTAATCCAACGACAAAGTCCATACTCACATCCTCCCAAGGACTCGTTGCTACTGGCAATGGAGTGTAAAGACCCGTATTCTGTCCATGGCTCTTTGCAATGTGACAAGTTCTACACCTTTCAATACATTTTTTTACATCTCGATCCAGTCGTGGCCAATAGAAATTCTCGCGAACAAGTTCAAGTGTCTTATTTCTTCCAAAATGTCCACCAAGGCTTCCACCATGAGCTTCTTCAATGATTGTTTGCCCCAACGAACATTCTGGAACACACAATAGCTTGTCTTTGAAGAGAAAACCATCATGAATCAAGAATAGCTTGAATGGAGCCTTCAAGCACTCCTCCCAAATAGGACCGAAAAATGGATCATTATGGTAAAGATCTTTCATCACTTCAAAACCAACAACCTTCAATTGTAAAGTAAGCAATAAAGTATGTCGTCGGCTAAGAGCATCCGCAACTCGATTGAGAACTCCAAATTTATGCTTGATGACAAAGTTGAATGCTTGTAGGAATTCGACCCATCTCGCATTTCGAGCATTCAACTTTTGTTGAGAATTCAAGTACTTCAAAGCCTCATGATCAGAGAAGAGGACAAATTCCTTGTGTAGGAGATAATGCTGCCAATGATCCAAGGCACGAACAATGGCATAGAACTCCTTGTCATAAGTAGAATAATTTCGTCGAGAATGATTCAGCATTTCACTAAAGAAAGCAATGGGCTTCCCTTCTTGGCTAAGAACCCCTCCAATTCCCACATTTGAAGCATCACAATCCACTTCAAAAATTTTTTCGAAATCCGGAAGTTGTAAGACTGGAGCTTGTGTTACCTTTTCTTTAAGAAGTTCAAAACTCTTTTGTGCTTCTTCACTCCACTTAAAATTGCCACCCTTTAAGCATTCAGTTATAGGTGCAATAATAGTGCTGAAGTTCTTGATAAACCTCCGATAAAATGAAGCGAGACCATGAAAACTTCGAATGTCGTGAATTGACTTTGGGATCGGCCAACTCAAAATAGCTTCAATCTTGTTCTTATCCATCTTGATACCTTCTGAAGATATGACATAGCCTAAGAAGATAAGGCTAGTTGTGAAGAAATGACACTTCTTCAGATTAGCGTATAACCTTTCCTCCCTTAGCACGTTAAAAACTTGTCGAAGATGCTCCAAATGTTCCTCCGGACTGGAACTATAAATAAGAATGTCATCAAAGTAGACGACCACAAATTTCCCAATAAATGGCTTAAAGATGTGATTCATAAGCCGCATAAATGTAGATGGAGCATTCGAAAGACCAAAGGGCATAACCATCCACTCGTAGAGACCGTCTCTTGTTTTGAATGCGGTCTTCCATTCATCTCCAGGCCTCATTCGGATTTGGTGATAGCCACTCCGAAGATCGATTTTTGAGCCAATTTGAAATCCATGTAGCTGGTCGAGAAGGTCATCAAGTCGAGGGATAGAAAAGCGGTATTTGATTGTGATTTTATTCACCGCTCTACTATCGATGCACATGCGCCACGAACCATCCTTCTTCGGTACTAGGAGGGCCGGAACAGCACAAGGACTCTTACTTTCTTGAACAAGTCCTTTAGCCAAAAGATCCTCCACTTGCCGTTGTAGCTCTTCGTGCTCTTTAGGACTCATTCTATAGGCTGTCTTGTTTGGGATTGATGCGCCGGGAATTAGATCAATGCAATGTTGAATACTTCGCATTGGAGGAAGTCCCTGTGGAATCTCTTTGGGCGCCACCTCTTGAAACTCTTCGAGGAGATGTTGGACTGGTAAGGGCACGTCAAGAATTTCATTATTTTATTCCAAGACCACCAAGCCAAATGCTTCCATTGATTCCTCCATTGTCTTCTCAATTTGTGACTTTGATAATAGAGTGTTGCCATCGCCCTTTGAAGTAGTCGGAGCAACCGCCAACTTCGACGAGCCCAAAATGATTTTCTTACCATCTTTCACAAATGTGTAAGTATTGTGAAAACCATCATGAAGTGTTTTTCTATCATATTGCCAAGGTCTCCCAAGAAGCAAATGGCATGCATCCATGGGAATGACATCACACCAAGCTTCATCATTATACCTTTGTCCAACAGAAAATTGGACAAGGCATCTTTTTGTCACTTTAATCTCGTTACCTTTCGAAGCCATGAAAGCTTATACGGTTGAGGATGATCTTCTGTTTTTAGCTTCAGCTTGTCCACCATTATAGAAGACACAACATTCTCACAACTTCCTCCATCAATGATAACATTGCATACTTTTCCATGAGAAGTGCATCTAGTGTGAAATATGTTGTTTCGAAGCCACGAATCATCTTCCACATGGCCAGCGTTGAGGCTGCGCCGAACCACCAAAGTTTCACCATGGTCCTCATATGTGATTTCATCCTCGTCTTCATCAGCTTCATCGTACGTGGGGCTGGTCTCGTATGGCTCTTCAACTTCTTCTTCAACAAGAGTGATGATTCTCCGGTTTGGACAATCCGCTGCAATGTGCCCAAAACCCTTGCACTTGAAGCATGTTTTTTGATGGTTGGAACCACTTGGCTTTGGAGAGGTTGTATTTTTCTCCTTATTTGCAACAATTTTCTCTTTTCCTTCCCTTGTTGGTGTGTTTCTTGCAGTAGACGTACTCTCCCGGTTTGAAGTGCTTTTGCCGGAGGTGAAACGACCACCAAAGCGATTTGATTCATTTTGTTGCTTCTCTACCTTGGGAGCCAATTTAGACACATCAGTGTATGTCCAATATGGCTGCAATTGCACCACATTTCCAATCTCATATCTAAGGCCTCCAAGCAAACGAGCAATAATTTGCTCTTCTGGTTCCATAATATCACATTTCATCATAAGATTTTCAAATTCAGCAATATATTCCTCCACGGACAGCTCCCTTTGCTTGCAGTTGTGATATTTGAGAAAGACATCTTGGCGATAATTATCCGGCAAGAACTTTTTGCGTAGTTCCTTCTTCATTTTGCTCCACGTTATGATCTTTCGTTTGCCATCACGCGCACGCTGCTTGTTTAGGTGCTCCCACCAAAGTGAAGAATATTTTTTCACTTTGATAGCAACAAATTTGACTTTATGATCTTCGGGGATCTCCTTGAATTCAAAGAATTTTTCAACGGAGTTGAGCCAATCAATGAATTCATCGGGGTCACTCCTTCCCAAGAAATCAGCAACATCAACTCTGAAGTCGAAAGATTTTTCACGAACATTGTTCCTTCGAGGAGGTCTCCTCTCATGGAAAAAATTGTCACTTGATTCATCATTTTTTTCATTATGAAAAGGATTATACTCCCTTTCATCATTCGAGAATTCTCCATCCGAACCATGACCCTCATCATCACGATCCTGATGGTTACTACGTGCAAGACGTAGCTCGAGTTGTTGCACTTGTCTCCTTAACTCATCTATCTCGATGTCACGTAGATCACGCTCACGTCTTGAACCTTGGTTTCGTGGACGTGGTGGCATGACTGAACCCGAGCTCTGGTACCAAGTTGACACCGGGATAATTAAATGAGGTGGGAGGAAACACAAGGCACACTCAAAAGTCACCCACTCTAGGAATCCACCAAGAGTTTGAGAGTAGATATAAGAAGATAAAAACCTTCAACAAGCTTAAAACTCAAGATAAGAATATATTTTTCAATTCAATTCAATTGAGTTAATCTTCATACATAGGGCCTTATATAGGCAAGACTTGAACTAAGAAATTAATTAGGAATAACTAAGACTTCATCATAAACAAGAAATCACGAATTTGGAGGCAAAAAAAGTCAAAAGTTGACTGAACTTTCAAAATTCCCGTATGCAGCTCCTTTCTGGCAGTCTTCAGTCAAACAGCAATAACTTCCTTGTCACCTAATTTTTTGACCACCGATTTTTTTGTTAAAAACTAGACTCGTGTGGCTTTCCAATGGTATATGGCATTTGACCAGATTCAATCCCAATTAAAACAGAATTAACTTTGAAGTTGACCGGTTCAACGAACCGGCCCTTATGAAGCTGGTTCATGGCCGGGCTGGTTCGGCCTGTGGACATGTCTGCACGGGTTTACCATTTCAAACCTCTAACCTTATACATTTTAATTGTAAACTTCTCAGGTATAATATTACAAACCTTAAAAAATCTTCGTATTAAGGATGCTCTTACATAGAAGAGGTTTGAGGTTTATGTTTTTAACTAAGTTTGAGATTTCAAACCTCCCCAAAACCTATAAGTGAGCAGAAATAAAATTAAAAAATAAAAAAAAAAATGGTGGGAAACATGAAAGTAATAATTTTAAAGTAAGGTAAGTGGGAAACATTGAGAACCCTATAAATATAAATTTGTGAGATTTATTATTATTGGATGTCTTTAATATTAAAATCATATTAAAGTTTTTGGAGGATATGATGTATAAAAAAATAAAAAATGAGGTTTACGAGGTTCTGTTGTTAAAGATGTTCTTAGTCAATTTAATTACTATGAATAATTGATTTTGAAATTATGAAAAAAAAAAAAAAAAACTGGTAGTTAAATGAATATCTTTATTTTCTTCCATTATGTTTATAAATTACAGTACAAAATAAATACCCTAAATATCACAGGTCCAATTCACCCAAGTGGGTATAGTTAGATTATGGAGCAAGTATAACTTAAATTTTGTGCTAGCAAATGATTGGGGATTGGTATCATAGTTATGCCTAAATTTTACTCTACATCTGATGTGCCTATCTCTAAAGCAACCAGAAATTTTGAGTAGCCAGTAAGGTATAATATTTGAGATTAATGGAAATAACTCAATAGATATATTTGAGAAATGATGTAAATAATTCAATTAAACCATAGCAATATTTACCATTTTCCTATGCGGATATTATTAGGCTAACCCTTTAATCTATATTAAAATGCAATTAGCAATATGCATTATGGTGTCCATAAAATTCGTGTGGCATATGAAATGTCAAACAACAAAGTTAATTAAGCCTCGTATAATTGGAAACACTAAGGTCCCGTTAGGTGATGGTACCGTCAATGTTTTTTCCACAATTGGATACACATATAGATTATACTGTGTGGATAATCTAGGGTAACTAACAGTGACGGAACAATTCTGTCGACAAGACTGTAGTAGTTCCCCGTATTATTAGTTGTCATACGATAATTTTATTAGTGTTCGTTCGCTAGGAACTATTATTATAAATACTAATTGATTTCCGTACATATAACCGAGTCCGAGCCTATTACGCACATTTGTAACAAGACGGATGAGACATGTTTTCTATTTTATTAACATATCAAGTGATATGTCAATTTGTTATGGATCGGTTTGAACCGATCAATTCTCGAATGTCTGCTTTCTTTGAGCTCTGATAACATGCAATGCACCAGGAGAGAGTCCCAGCTTAGACACTTTGACGTTTGAGTCAGAACTGGTGCAAGAGAGTCAACTGAGATATATGGACTTAATACGTTTATATGCGATAATATTAACATAGAACCTGGTTACCCATATATAAGGTGGATGCTTTGATGCCTAAGAGAGTCCCTGCCAGGAAAGAGATCCAACCAGATTTTTTTTTTCTAACTTACCACGTCTCTATCAAGGTAAGTCTCCTTAACCAGCTATATTTGTAATCCTACTAGGATTCTTTTCCCATTGTCAAACAACCCTAAGGTCCCTAGGTAGAAACCATGACCTTCTGACCTTCATGCTATAGGATCTTACCAAGGTCGATACCCGACCTCTCCAACCTGAGACCTCAAAATTGTAGTTTGTGAATATAAAAAAAAAAATGTCTTAAGGAGAATGAGAAAAAAAACAAAAACAAAAACAAAATTAAAGTCGAGGCACGTAATAGTTACGTTCTCCTTAAGGCGAAATTGTCCTGTAAAATACTCACGGTAAATGGCAAAGGCCTCCAAGATACGACTTTGGACTTGTATATAGTTGTACTTCAAATATACGGGCCTTCGGCGAATAATACAATTGTTTGGAACTTTGAAGTCTCAATGAAAAAAAATCAAAGAACACAATATGCTTTATGAACTTTGAAAATGTAATATAAGAGCTCTTAACTTCAAGTTTCGAATGATTTCAGGTATGTGGATATTTATAGATGTAGAAAAACAACTTCAAGAGGTTTAAGTGTAAAAAAGTACCTTTCGGGACATACTTGAACGAGAACGGACGCATCTAAAGGCCAAAAGGCACCTTATGGTCACCAAGGGTCGCAACCTTTTGCTGGCCGCGGTCAGCTACACGTCCGTGACCGCGGGCTCGTATGAGCTCATCCGGACTCTTAATCAAGTTCTATTTTTTCATACTCATCCTCAACGAACCCTTCTAGAGTTATAGCATGCAAGATAATTGCATGATCAAGTCTTGTTTGGATTATCTTAACATTCATCAAAGACAAAATATTTTGCGAATCTAATAATTTAAGTTGCTTATCCAATAATTTGAGTAGCTTAAGCTCAATTGCTTCAACTATTTATTTCAAATATATACAACTTAGAATTAATTTTTCATTCACCTTCAAATGATTTTGAGAATATTCTAAGTCTTCCACTTAAAAAAAAAATGAAACTATTAGATTGGTATAAAACCAATATTTACAATCCCCCACTGGAATGAAGTTAATGCATGTATGCAATATTTGAGAGATCCGATGTACTGGCATTGCATCAGAAAGATAGCTTGGGGCTTCGAATCTTTCTTAGTGAAATATTATCAGATACACTAGCCGGTTAGTAGTATGGTGCTTTGAACTACCAATCGTTTGTGTGAACTAAGACAACAGTTCTCACACAACAACTCCTCTAACAATTTCTTGTTCTCACGTTGTGTCCATTTCGGAACTGGATCATATTTCAATTTAGTAATTAAGTGTTCGATTAAAGCAGTCTATTTACTTCTCAATTACAAAGGTGATTTTCCTATAAAGAGTATCATGCCTTACTCTACCTGTAGGTATAAAAATCGTTAAATTCCTCGACTTAACCTCACCACTTAGGCAGATTTTAGGACGTGACGGTTCTAGAAATAAACGGAAAATTTCAATTGTTTTACTAAACTGTCAAAACTTATTTTTTCCAGTGAACCAAGGTTTCAAACTCTTCGATCTCATGGTTGGGTTATCGCTAAGATTCTTCGTTTGTTGTGGCCTTTTGTTAAGCTCATTCCTCTAACCCGTTTGTACAATTATCTTGTTTCATACTATTATAAATAAATATGCTGGGTTAATATTTTACTTCACATATTCAGCCGATATAATCTCACGAGATAATTTACTTATGAATTTAAGTCTCTGACATCTATTTCTAGACTTACAATTGTACAAAGTACAAATTACTTTGGGCTCTTTCAACTGCAGATTGATTATCACAAAGAACCATCATGATGAGCACAATTTATTTCACCTAGGGATATCTTTTACAAAATTGCTAAGTCATTTAACTTCTTCCACGCATATTGTCCAAATTTAAAAACTCGGACTTCATTGTGGATCTAGCTACAAGTTACTAAGTGTAATCAACTCAGGTTGAACAGAGTGGAAAAAGTGAAGTATACAAACACTTACCCATAGTAGTGAAAGATTGGTGGCAGAAAGTTGAGACGATAGACAAAAATTACAAGCAGTAAGGTCGCTAGAGCCTGGAAAGCTTGCACACACAAGGAGCTCTACAATTGGTGAAAGTGTTTGACTCCTAGGAAGAGATATATTCATATGAGAGAAACATCAAAATCATTCGTTGGATGATGAAAGCACGAATAGCCTAGATCGTTCCCATAACTTGAGGGGACATGTCTACCGAGGAAGCTCTTGGAATATCGAGGCAAAACATTCAAATTACTACAATAAATGCCTCTAACAACTGACAAAACCTGAAGACATCACTTTTACAACTCAAGCTCGCTTGGAGTAGGTCTTGGTGGTGACTAGATGATATAGCCAGATATATGGTTAGCTCTGGCAGACATGTTTTTTAGCTCGAAGGTAATCGAGTTACCAAAGAAAGATGGTTTAGGTCGAGCTATTGTGGGATACTGACCTTGGTCGGGTCACTTAGGTCGAGCATCTTAGAGTACTACAACTTGACTAGGTAGAGCTTATTGAGGTGAAGGCAACCGAGCTAAACAGCTCGGTCAAAGCGCATGTTAATAACCTAAAAGCTCTATCGGTGAAACCTAGAGATAGACTGAAGGACCTGTAAACATTCATGGTGTGAACACAATAGTGTGAAAATAATCATAGAACACCATGTTGATACCCTCGAGCAGTCCTTTGACAACAAGAATTCTTGGGCAACAAGATACATTAATTGGGCACCAAAGTAATCACCATATAAAAGGGTGTGAGGTATAAATAGAAACTCTCTCTCTCTCTCTCTCTCTCTCTCTCTCTCTCTCTCTCTCTCTCTCTCTCTCTCTCAGATTTTAATTATCAACCATTCATATCCCAATACTGACTTGATCGTCGAATTGTTCACGTTGAGAACGCCTCCCGAACCTTGTTTGCAGATCACCCACCTCACTCATACGGTGGAGATACCAAATTTACTGATTAAGATATCTGGAGAGGACTAGTGACCTGAAAACCAAAATTATTCAGTAAGCACACGAAGCTTGACTCGAGCCCAAGCTCGAGTACTAAAAGCTCAAGCTCTATTGGACACCTCTATAATGAAACTATTGTTGTAGTAACATTATGAAAAAAGTAGGACGTAGCTACGATGATATTAGCATAATTAACAGTACAAGAAAAACCCAGGAATTCAGGGATGAAAACATGCTAATTTCCCACCTAACTTAAGCGCCTTATGTTATGATTATGATTTGGGGACGGGTTGCAATTTCCGTAGGTTATGGGAGTGCCATGTGATAAATTGATAACCGTACAACGACCCCTCTACTGACTTATTAAAAAAGGAAAAAAAAAAAATGTTTCCACGTGTGGCACTTCATCTTTTTCTTATTTGTAAAACATGCGCACCATTTTTACTAATTATTAATCCAACCCCCATTGGGTTAAGTATAGTAGTGATAGTGATAAATTGATAATACGATCCGAACATGCATAATAAATAATAATACTACATATATATGCCATTTTGTGCGTGTGTTTATTTTGTGTGCATATATATAATAAGTATTAAGATTGTGTTTCGGTTGGGAGTTGGCTTCCACTAATGACAAGTATCACTACCGTGTGCCCTGGTAGGTGTGCCAGTGCACATTTACACGCGCCCCTTATTCCCCAAAACTCCCCAAAATTAGAGAAATTAAGAGAGTGTAGTTCACATACCCAATTTTCCTTTTTAATTAAAAAATGAGACATATTACATAAATTAAAATATCATTAATTATTTATATTAAAAAAATAAAATAAAAATACCAAAATTCATAATTTTTCATTATCTATAAATAGAGACCACATTTGATAGGTTTTTGAACACAACTAATTTTTCGTTTTTTCGTAATTATTTTATTATACTGACATATAATGAACATGTTACACAATAAAATGAATATGTTTTCAAATATAATGAACATGTTACAGATTGAAATAATACATAATATAACATGTTCATTTTATTATGTAACATGTTCATCTTATTCTATAACATGTTCATTTATATTATGTAACATGTTTATCTTATTCTATAACATGTTCATTTTATTACGTAACATGTTCACCTTATTGTGTATGTAACATGTTCATCTTATTCTATAACATGTTCATTTTATTATGTAACATGTTCATCTTATTCTATAACAAGTTCATTTTATTATGTAACATGTTGACCTTATTGTGTATGTAACATGTTCATCTTATTCTATAACATGTTCATTTTATTATGTAACATGTTCATCTTATTCTATAACATGTTCATTTTATTATGTAACACATTCTCTTATTTTAGAACATGTTCATCTAAATTTCATCTATGAAAATGTAACATTTTCATCTTATTCTATGACATGTTCATCTTACTCTATAACATGTTCATCTTACTATATAACATATTCATCTAATTATAGATTTATGTCATAATCTTCCAATAAGATAAATTAATTGTAAAAAATGATGAATTAATTGTGTTCCAAAAAATATCAAATGTGGTCTCTATTTGTAGAGAATAAAAAATTATGAATTTTAGTATTTTTATTTTTATTTTTTGATACAAAATATGAATGATAATTTAATTTATATAATATGATATATGAATTTTATTACCCAATAGAAATGAGACACATGTCCCATTTAAAAAAAAAAATTGTCTTACCTCCTTACCTCACGCGCTTTTAGGGGAGCTGTATTTCACAAAAGGCTCTGGCACACCTAGCAAAGTGTGCCTGAGTATTTGCGATTAATGACATCTCAAATACGATGTTGTAATGTTGCTAAACAGCATTGGTGTTAGGATTAATGGCCACGTATGTATGTTTAAATGATTGTTAATAAATCTTTTGGTTTGGCTTTACTCAAGTAGTACAACAATTAAAAAATGAACAATATTGTTCAATTACTCCAACGGTTGCACGATAACACTCCCTGTGCTGCCGGTTTCCGCTCTCTCCAGTCGGG
>CACSLK010027840.1:965151-980617 GCA_902706635.1 Striga hermonthica | reverse complement strand
GTGCAAAGAATTCATCCACCTGGTCCGCTGGAAGCAACTGTTGCCACAAGATCTTCAAAAAAGTGCAGTCACGTAATACATGGATTACTGTCTCGCGGCTGCCACAAAAATTGCAATCCTTAGAACTGGAGAGGTGCCGTCGAACCCGCTCGACGTTGGTAAGAAATCGTTCAGTGGTGGCCAGCTATAAAAAGTTTCGGACCTGTTGCGGGGCCACGACTCGCCAAATAATCTTCCACAAGGATATGGCGGGCTCGGACCTATCATGTAGCAGGGAAGAGTAAGCTGATTTCGTGGTAAAACGGCCGTCGGGAGAGAAACCCCAAATTAGCTTATCGGAATCCGCCATCTCTCGCGGGGGTAAGATCGCTGCGAGGCGCATCAATATGGATGTCGAAAGTAGGCCGTGAAGGACATCCGATCGCCATTCCCCGGAGCCACTAACCAGGTCCGCCACCGTCGCGTTACGAATCGCCTCCCGTGGGGCGTGAACGACGATAAAAATTAGAGGGCCAACAGAACCCAACCACGGGTCCAACCAAAACCGTGCGGATCTACAATCCCCTACGACCCAACGTGCCCCCTTCACCATATTGGGCCACTCTTGGGTAATAGCTCGCATCAACTCCGAGCTCCGCCGACACGGAAGGGAAGTCACATCAGCGGAAGAAGTGATATTATATTTAGCCCGTAGCACTCGCACCCACAGGGAGTCATGCTTAGTGAGGAGACCCCAACACAATTTCATTAGCAGGGCGCTATTCATGAGACGAAGGTTCTTAATCCCGAGTCCGCCGACAGTTTTCGAGCGACAAACATCCTTCCAAGCAACTAGATGGAGCTTATGTTTACTTTAGCTGTGCATAAATGAGCTGTAGCCTATGTTTGGTTCAAGTAAAGGAAAGGGAGGGGAGGGATTTTAATGGAAGGGAGATGATGGGAGGGGATGTGATGTAAAATAATTTTACCTTGTTTGGAGGGATTTGGAGGGATTTTGTAGGAAGTGAGTGGATGGAAAATGGTAAACCTTGTTTGGTTAGAAAAATGGAAGGGCTTAAATATTGTAAAAATGACAATTATACCCTTAATGATGTAAGAAACAAAAAAATAAAATAATTCACATAATTAAGGTCAAAAGAGTAATTTTCTTATTAAAAATTTTCCCTCCCATCCAAATTCCTCCACCTTTGGAAGGGAGAGTATTTTTCCTTGGAGGAGGGATTTGAAGGGAAAATTATAACCCTTCCCCCTACATAAAATTGAACCAAACAATGGAAAATTAAAAAATTCCCTCCCCTCCGATCCCTTTCCCTCCCCACCGTTTCCCCCGAATCAAACACTGCCATAGAGAAGTGGACTTATACAATACATTTCACCCTAAAACACAGCTATAATATCCTTAGCAAATAATTAAATTAGTTTCAAATCTAAGAATTGCAAACTTCATTCTACCACTAGATTTTCAAATAAGGTACATACTCTCTTTCGTTTCCCACATACTTCATTCGTTCATGACCGGTTTGATGTGCAGAAGATTAATATATCATACATTGTGACACATTATTGAGAGATCACGAGATCTTGACACGTGACTGATGAACACATGTTATTATGATTACAGTGTACAAGTTAATGTTTTCGCGCGATTATAGGGAGAAAAATATACTTACAAAAAGTATAAAATCGATCAAAATTCAACGTAGATACGAAAGCCAAAACAAGAAGATTTGCATTTTTGGAAGGGTCTCGTTTCCCTTATACTATTTCATCAAGGTAACTTTTGACCAACATATACATATAGAAATTATGTGCGAAGAAACTTACATATGTATACACATCAATAATTCAACTACTCTTTTAGCACACTACGTGAACTTAGACATTACATTTTGATTTTTTTTTTTTTGGTACAAAAAAATATAATAGTAGAGGACCCCGGATTCAGTTGAAAATTTTTCAACTGACAATACGATGTTCGTCCAAACCATCTAATGAAACTAGAAAAAAAACATTGAATTTCAATGAATATATCAATACGATGAACGAATTTTTATGCTATGCCATAAAGTTCGTAAAATTTAACCATATACACATTAAATATGAAAAGTTAATGATAATTAATATTCAAATTCTTGAGGTTTGCTCGTGGAACTTTGGTAAATAGATCCCTATAATATAATTTTTGTGAACTCTTACACGTAATATCTCAACATAATTTTGATAGAATAAGGCTTACATAATCATCTTCCATGCCGTAATTCTAAAAAAATATTCGCTCGAGTAACCTTGAGCTATCTTTCTTGCTCATTTATAAATCTTTTTATTTTCCACAAGTAAAATGATGGTATTTTTTTGGGAGATAGAATAATTTATATTAGTAAATTAGAATTAATTTGTATTTCGACAAAGGAGAATAAAATAAAAACTTGAACAGATCAAATGGTTTATTGGTTTATTACATTGGTTTATTGGTTTAATACATTGGTTTTTTCATCTCGACTATCAGGCTACATGCATATAGTATATACGAAGAGAGATGAGATCTTACGATAATGGTAAATAATGAAAGAAATAAGAAAAATTTTGGATCGTTAGATCTAACATATCAAATGGTCACGATCAAATCAAATTTTATATATGACAGCCAAATAAGGCATGACAATTTCATAAATAAGTGGTCATATTGTTATCAAATTATATAGATACTAGTACGTATCCCGTGCGATGCACGGGACAAAGATATTAAATGAGTTATTTTCACATCCTTGTCCGTTTAAGTTTAAAAAGTAATAATGTTATTATCAATTTTCTACCTCTTTTAATCAACGTTAAGTCTTGAAAACTATTAAGCCGCCCTCTGGCAAATATGTATGGAGTTATGTGTTCGTGTCTCATAAGTCACAAACATTATGAATAACATTACAAATTATTCATTCAAACTTTTATTCATTGCAAATATATTAAAATAGTTTATATAACATCCATTAAATACCACTTTCAATATATTTATAAATAAAAAGTACATAAAATTTCTGGTGTGTTCAAATTTAAATAATTTTTTATGGACTCAATTTTAAATCATCCAAATATTTGGTCAAACGCATAGGTGTGTTCAAATTTAAATCATTGACATTTTGATCGGTTGAAATTTAAATCATCTATCATGGTACTGTGATGCGTATTATATATATACAATTTTTTAACAAATAATATGTGCTTTATAAAAATAATAATAATAATTTCACAAGATTTTAAACGTAAAATTTGATTTTTTAATCACAATAGAAAAATCATGATAAGTTGTATTGAAAATGTGTTATGAGATAAAACAATTAACTAAAATAATTAAATAAAATACTTGATAGAAATAAAATGCATTAATTATCTTTGACTTTTCTTATTACTAATTCTAGTAAATAGAATGCCTTTTATATAAGTATAGATGTGCATGTAAGATTTTTTAAACTATTTTATAAAGAAAACATGTCTAAAAATAATTAAACTTAACATGTGTTACGTATATGTGAGTATATATATATATATATATATATATATATAGAATATGTAAAAGAATATGTCTGAACATTTTGTTTAAGTATCTAAAATATTATAAGCCTAAATAAAGACATTATCTCACGCTAAAGTTGTTTTAGAGAAGATTTATAAGATACCGACGAAGAGGGGTTGACGTAGTGGCGTGTACCTTCACTCGGCGTGTACCATGTCCCGAGTTCGAGTCACCCTGGGGGGAATTGGGGAACCAGTATTGATCCCCCTTTTTTTTTTTAAAAAAAAAGATTTATAAGATACCATAATTATGAGGTTACTTCCATATGAAGATTTGACTACACAATATTTCAAAAATTACTATCATTTTTTTAAGTTGTTACCATAAAAAAGAATTTGTACGCTTAATAATTTATCAATTTTACAAATACAAATTGAAATTAATGCAAAAGCTATCAATTTTACAAATACAAATTGAGATTAATGCACACCAAAAATTATGTGACAAATAAAAGAATTTTATATGTAATTGAGATCAAAGACGAACACTGAAGACTGTTTCTATTAACATTTACAATGTGTATTTAATATTTTTTTTGGGTAAAATATTCTTTCTAAGTGTGATATATAAATATTAAAAATACTTAAAATATTTTATAACATCTATAAAAGCATCTAAAATATTCTATATTATTCACAAATAATGTTTGAAGCTACCTAAATTTTTCTAAACTACACGTAAGAAAAACATGTTAAAAATTCTTCACTTAACCTCCATATATGTATATATATAGAGAGAACAAATGTGTAAAAAAATTTATACAAATAATATTTAAAGTATATAAAATATTAGTAATTAGCAAGGTGAAATTTAGATTTTTAAAAAAATCTAAATAGATAATGGATTTATAGTAGCAATTAGACTTTTATTTATTTATCTTTAAAGTTGTTACGATAGATGAGGGATGTGATTTTTTTGTGGAATTTTGTAAGCTGTGTTATGAAATTTTCTTAAACTCGTCAATATTTATGCAATGAGTTTTTTGAGCTGTGTATATAGATTTAAAATTGTAAAAAAAAAAAAAAACTTTCATAAATCATTTGATTTGGTATTTTCGGAGAGCTTCATTAATTTAAAAGTGTAAAATAAATAAAAAAAGTACAACTGAAAAAATTACAACCAATTGTATAGAGAATTAAACTAAATTCAATTTTGTAGGATGCATTAAATATATTAGATTTTATATGTAAAATAAAATAAAAAATAACGGAAATAATTTTACGTGTTGTAATATTTTATTATTTAAAAAAAATTAAAAAAATCTTCTTTTACGTGTTGCATACCAACATTTTAGGAACTACATGGATATTCCTAAATTAATATTGCATACCCAATATTTTAGGAACTAATTAAATGCTAATTTGATTTGCATACCCAAAATATTAGATGCATTAATTAAATACTTGATAAAATTAAAAATTCATTAATTAAGTTCGACTTTTCTAACTACTTTATTTAGTAAATATGATCACCTTTAATATAAGTATATAGATTTGACCACTCACTAAGGGTATTTTGGTCATTAACAACCAACCTCAATCACCTGGTAAACCCCACACACAACCACTAACCTTAATCTCACCCTGTCTCACACACTCACACAAAACACACACACTAACTCACGCACATGCACACACAATCACACACACTGACTGTGGGGGCGCACACGCACGCGCACACACCCACCCACACACACACACACACACTAATTGCACATCAGCCTCCCGCAACCCGCCTTCTGCTGCCCACCGCGCGCGCGCCTCTTGGCACGTCCTGCGGAGAAAAACGATCTAACCCCCACCACACTACCACCGCCCCAAGCCCAACCCAAAATACGGCCAGGCCCGGCACGCCTGCCATCCCCTCGCCCACGCACCAAGGGCAAAGGGGACAAGGAGGAGAGCCCACACTCCTCAACCCCAACCACCCACAAGCCGTCGGAGCCACGCCCAGTCCCATAGGAACACCCACACACCTTCCGCCGCCCGAAAGATCGACAACCTTCGGCCCAATAAGGCGACCAGGAAATTCGACATCGGCCTCAAGAAAAAGAGAGTCGCGCGGCAAAGAGGTGGCCATCGTCGGGAGCTTGGTGTCCCGCTGGAGAAAGTCAAAGGACGCTTGAAATTAGGTCACAAAAAAATGGGAAAAAAGAGCGAAAGTCAAGAGTATGAGAGATTCTTTGGGAGAGCTTTGCCGCCCTTGTGGTCCTACCCGGCTCGATTCCGAATTAGTCGGTTTCCCTGTAAATCCGGAAACCGGAAGGTCATGTACAAAAAAAAAAAATGAACACTTGTAAAAGACAATTTTTGGAGAAGAAAAAAAAAAAAGAAAAATTGTCAACCGTGAGCAATACATCAAAAAAGTGGCGGCACTGTCAATTTATTACATCTATACAGCTACCGATTCTGAAATATATGCGCCACAAAATTCCAAACCCAAAATTTAATGCACTCAGATTTCTCCATTTTTTTTTTGTTTTTTCATTTGTCAAGTTTTTCCCCCAAAAAAGACCTGAGAATTTGAGCTCTCTTTTCTGCGCAGTGTTAGATTTTCACAGATTGATGAATAACAATCAGCAGCAGAATGTGCAGGCGGGCCCCGGTTCGGGCCTTACCCGGTACCGGTCCGCGCCGAGCTCTTACTTCGCGTCCATGCTAGACGGACCCCCAAGCGACGCCGTATTCGGCGGAGGTGATTTTGACCATCTCGTCAGCCCGCGAACTTCCTGCCCGGAGGCCCAGACGGTTCTTTCCCGGTTCACGGGCAGCACGGATACCGTTCGAGGAAATTCCTCAGCCACGAACGCGCGGCTGAGCTCACAGCTGCCGGCTGTGGCAAAGGCGGAGCCGCTCCGTCAGTCTCATCAGAGACAGCAGAGCAACGATTACACGTCAGCCTCTCCGGCGATGTGTCACGAGTCCCGTGGTGCTGTGGAGAATTCGTACCGCGGGTTAATGGGTCCTTACGGCGCTTGTCGGCTGAAGATGGAGTCTGGCAGCGGAGGTAGTACTGGCCTCCTTCGTCACAGCAGTTCACCGGCGGGGCTATTTGACGACATCGATGTAGAAGCTGGTAAAAATTACTCACGAAATTACAATATTTGTTTATAAATATATTAATTACTCACCTGATTGATGTGTTAGCTTGAGTAGCATTAATACGATGGAAATTAAAGACCCTCACATTGTTGCATTTTATTTGTCTGGTGATGTTTGTGTTACAACTCATGCAATATGATTAGATCAGTTTAGTCAGATTTGGTTCTTGATGCATTAAGTTATTCATCTCCCTTAATTTCGGTAAGAATTCGAGAGAGATACGCAGTTAATCTTGTTTTGCAATCCATCTGAGTTTGGTGATAATAGTAACAGTAAAGCTAATGCAGAGGCATCATCATATTCATCTGCAGGCAGGTTCAAACGTCAAATGAATTTCTCGTCGAGGTACTCTTCATCCGGGATGATGAACACGATTCCCGAAAACAATATGGAAAATCGACACTTTAGCCGAGACAGTGGTAATAATGTCGACTACATCACGGGCCTTCCCATGGGTTCTTGGGATGATTCCAATTGTTTTCTACAGGGGCTGCCGGATAATAATGAGAGTAGAAGATTTTCGAATGCAAATGCCTTGGACGATCAGGTTTGCCTTTTTGTCCGAGTTTCTTCTCTTTGTTTTTTCTTTTGGTTTACTAAGCTGACTGAAAACGAAAATGAAAATTCGGTATGTGGCAGAATAACGAAGGTGGAAATCGGGCCGCAACCCGTTTATCTCATCACCTGAGCCTGCCCACAAATTCGGCAGAGCTAGAAAAGATTTTACAAGACACGGTTCCATGTAAAATGAGGGCGAAAAGGGGTTTCGCCACTCACCCTCGCAGCATTGCTGAAAGGGTAATAAGCGTTTTTTTAACAACCTAAATTTTATTTTCTATTTATTTATTTATTTTTTTTCGGGGTAGGTAAGGGGCGCAAGATTGATGCGAATGAATATTATGGAATTTTGTTTCAGGTGAGAAGGACCAAAATCAGCGAACGAATACGAAAGCTCCAAGAACTCGTGCCTAACATGGAAAAGGTGATGCCTTTTTCTAATCTTTTTTGTTCGCGTGATCAGCCAAATCTTGTTCGTTCGGTTTTTATCTCGTCGAGTTAAGAGTTAAATTTGAAAATTTTCCAGCAAACAAATACATCTGATATGTTGGACTTTGCAGTCAATTACATTAAGGATCTTCAGAGGCAAGTAAAGGTAACCACTTCTTAGTCCTCAAGCATTAACTTTACCCACTTTAGCATCTCTCTGCAAATTGTCGTTTTCTTATAACATCTTGTTTTTATTTTTTTTAGACGCTCTGTGATAACCGTTCGAGGTGCTCCTGTCCGGCTAAACAGAATCTATAGTACTAATGGCTTCTCACGAATCGGAATGAATGCGAATACTCTCTGGCACCGAACCGCGAAAAAGGGCGTGTTCGATTTAGCATTTTGGTTGGGTTTTACAAGTAAATTCAGCCCAACTTTTGCTTATATGAGGTGAAGTGTTCAAAAAAAGAATAAAATGATGAGAACAAAAATGTTAGCTTTGATGAACTGTTACAATATGCAACAACAGTAATAATATTGGGGGCGTCAAGTAGAAAAAGTGATGGAATTTGAATAATGTGGGGTTTTAGCAATAATAATGCTTTTAAAATTTGCATCGCACTAACTAACTAGTGCAAAGCACCATTCCATTTATGGTAAGTAGCACTCAGATTATGCTAGCACAATTATTATTATTATTATTATTATTATTATTATTATTATTATTATTATTATTATTTATTTTTATTTTTTTTTGGTTTTGCGAACAACTCATTTAAGGTTTTGGATTTGTTAAAAGAGCTGAGGTGAGCTCTTACGAATTTAAACGAGACAAAATCGAGGCGAACATTTTGTTCGTTTATTAGTGAGTCAATTTGTTTATTAAATGAGGGCGAGTTCGAACACTCGGCTCGGCTCGGTCTAGAAACACCCCCAACACTATTAATAATTTACTGTTTTACTGCTGTCGTTTTCACTAGTAGTGGACGATTTTTACTCTTGTGGACATTGAGCACCATATCTCATCCTATTGGAGTGTACCCTGTGTTCTACTTATTTTTAGGCTAAGTGGAATGTCCAGTGTCATGTACAATTGTACATGCACTAGCGATTTTATTTTTTTTTTATTTTATTTTTTATCTACCAACAGTTTTTTCCGTCTCATCCCCTATATATTATTCCCGAACGCGTTGAGCCTACGTGGCTGCTTATGGTTCTTTGAAAACCTATATGGCAAAATTACATGCTTCGTTATTAAGTTGGGGTAAATTTTAACTTAATTCCAAACAAAAAATAATTAGGTTCGGATTACCATAAATATGTTAATTTTTTATTGTCATGTTATATGTATTAATTACGTTTTAATATCATTCATTATTATAACTATTGAATTGTATATATATTTTAAAAGTTAATAAGTTTTGTATTTTTTATCAGTTTTACATATGTAATATATCAAATTAATCTTCTTTTGATGAGCTTCGGTTTAACATCCATATTGTATGTATAAAAAAATAATTTATATTATCTATATAACAATAATAAAATAATTTTTAATATTAATTAGAAAAATAAATTTTTTTTATCAACTAATATATTTATATTTCAAGTAGTTATATGATATAAGTTATAAAAACTAATATAATATAACACATATAAGTCATAAGTAACACATATTATTCTAAAATATATAGTAATATATTTTTTTTGTAAAAAAGTAAACTAAATTTAATATAGTTTTCTCATTAATTTTAAAATTTAAGAATAATTTTTTAACAAGCACTCGTGTAATACACGGGTGTGGTACTAGTAATATTATATTGGACAATATACAATCAGTTGTTTTTAGTTTTCCAAAGTGATGTGTATGATAAAATAATTTTGTTTGAAACAAAACATATATAAACCTCCTCTCTCGCCACTAATACCCTAATTCCAAAAACTTGTCGACGTCGTTTCCTCCTTTTCGCCTCCGTTTGGCCTTCCCCGGCGATGGCGGGGCTCGGCCAGCAGTCGTCTTTGACCGATTGGCCCACCCCGTCGTCTCTTGCCTCTGATTTTGCTCCATTTGCTTGTCGCAAGCCGTCCTTCGCTAGTTCAGGCGGGGCTTGTGGGCTCGAGTCTTCGTTCTGGTCCAGTGGGTGCTGTTGGTGAGGTCATCGCTCTGGTGTTGTCGGCGTCGTCATCGCTCTGGTCCAATCGGGGATTGTGGGCTCGACGGATTGCGATGCCGCGACTCTGGTTCTGTGTCAGTGGTGGTGCTTGGTCGGGGTGTGGGCCGGTGGGTGGTTCGTAGCTTCGATGGTTTCGATGTTTTGTGTCGGGGCGATCAGAGCTGAGGGACTACGCCGTCTCCTCTTCTTTGGTCTTTTGGTGTTGGGGACGAAGGGGAGCTGGGGCTATTGAGTTCAGCTAGTGGTGTTAGAAGAGCTCGGGCAGCGCCAGTGTTGGGAGTCGGCTGTGGTTCTCCAGTTGGGGATGAGCCGGGGTTTGATTCGGGGTTCGGGTTTAGCTTCTGTATAGGCGGTTCGGCAGTTTCAAAAGCAGTTTGAACTTAGGATCTTGCTGGGATCGACCGCTCTCTGCTGGTTCGGCTTGTTCTTATTGCTGGGGAAGGGCTTCGTATATTATTTAGGTTTTTGTTATTTTTCGTATTTTGTTGATTGTGTTTGTGTTACTTGTGTCTTGTGTTTTTGGTTTGAGCCGTTGGCCTCTGTGCGCCCGAGTGTCACCTTATTATCCTGTTGGGACTTGACACTTGGGTATTACCCTGTTGGGGTCTTTGTGTTGTTTTTTTTTGTGCTTTTTAGTGTTCTTGAGTATTTCCCTGTTAGGGTCGGCTCTAGGCCGTCTTTTGACCTGCCCTCCCACTTTTTCAACTGTTGGCTGTTTGTATTCAGTTGGTGGCTGCTCTTTGCACATTTGTGCGTTTTATATAATATCTATAGCGTTTCGAAAAAAAAAAAACAAAACATATATATCATAATGATGGCAAGTCTTGTGCTGTGATCATAGATCCTTTCATAAAAGAAAAGGGGAACTATAAATTAAATTAAAGAGGCCTAAATCTCTCATATTGGTCACATTTTGATAACGTCGCATAATAGTTCATTACCAATATTCTGAGAAAAACAATATATATTTTCTTTATACAAGTTACCAATTAGTCATTCAACATACTATCTCCCATTCGATTGCACAGTGATATATATCGCCGGAAAAACTCTTTCCACAACTAACTTCCACTCGGTTGCACAGTGAATATTTTATAATCTTATCTCCGAAAAAACTTAGTTTCTAGGACCAAAACATGTCATGATAGATGTATTTTTTTGTGTTTAGTTCATCGTGCCATGGACAAAAGTCGTTTTGGGTTCACTTCATCAAAGCGATGATTTAGCTCTTGAGCTTGCAAGTCAATCACTGCATAAAATAGATCAACTCGATAACGGTGAAGATTTCTCAATTTTTCACTTTGAACCTTCCATAATTAGTATAGTTATCTCATGATCACTACAAAACTTTGAGACTTCAACCGACAAATTAATCCTCCCAACCATTTTGTCTCATCTCTTGGAGACGGAATTTTGCCACTTGAACAAGAATGAATGCATTTACAACATCTTGATTTTTTCTTTGTAGAACTCGAGATAACTAATGTATGTAAGCCAAATATAAAGATAATGGCCTCAACCCTTTTGAAATCATCATTCCCTATTCTCCCAAAAATACTCCATAACATTGACAACATATGAAAATATAAATGCATTAAGTTAATAAGAGTACCACAATGATAACTGAATCAGAGTGTCTCCTGATAACTTCAAAATCATTTCTTGATTATTGATTTGAATGATCCTGTATTAAAAGCTAATTTGGCTAAAAGTATGGGTCATAATTATTATGGAGAACCCGTGTGGGAACAATCTTTCTGATCTTTATGCTACCATTTTCATTCCCTTGGATGTCTTTTTCCATTTGGGTTTCTTGAAGCATGTATCAGTTCTTACAAGAACCTCCAACTACATTACGTATACGAGTAACAGTATTTAAGAAAAGAACATACACTTGTACGATTTTTAGCAACAACATCAAATGTGAACTGGAGCTGATGAGCAAAACAATGGATAAGCACTAGAGTTACTCATTAGCATCAGTTATTTTTATTTTTTTTTTTATTTTTACCATTGAACTCACCTCTCGTGTTGTCAATTCTATCCTTACCCTGCCCTCTAAATGTGAAAATTCTCAGGCTATAAGCACAAAACAAAGAATAAGTACTTTTCTCGAGTGATGTTGCAGTTGTATCACTATCATCAAACAATTCAAAAAAAAAAAGAAGTTCAGTGATACATGCATGCATTCTTATTTATACAACAGATAAATGTAAACCTCATCAAGGATCTTGAATAAATAATTTGGTGTATACGAAATACTTACTTGATGCGAAAGATGACATAATTAGTGATCTTGATCTTGATGATCACACAAAGCTTGATCGATTGTTAGATCTGAATTAGTTACTCCTCCCGACCCGTTCCTTAACGTAGCAGAAAAACTGATGGAAAAATACTGCGTACCCTAATAAGAGGAGAGAGGATTAATTTATATAGGGGTGCTTTAGATCTGGTACGTCCATCAAATATCTAGATTAATGGCTTAGATTTGTTTGACCATTAATTAAAGACCTAGCCCAATAGTATAATTAATTGTGAGCCCAATACTTTCGGGCCACATATTCTTACAATAAAACCGCCCATTTTCTCTTTGCTTGATACACAGTACACTCATAAACTAAATAGAGAAAAAATCATTTCCAAGATCTTCGATAATAACATTCGTTGTTTCAACTACAACCGCATTTATATTTTCTTTTTAGTCTTAAGAGAAGTGAGTTTAAGATTTTCAGGAGCATTTTCAGTACAACATTCTTTATTCCTCATTAAATGAAGCTAGAACTTCTAGAAGTTCAATGAAATTTCCCTTGTTTAACGATCCTTTTAGCTCATCATTCCCTCAAAACGCAAACCCTGACTAAGAAGATAGCCAAAACAAACAACTGAAGCATTCAATCTACAACGATACAAATCTTGTATTGATTTGAAAATTTACAAATAGACACTTCAATGTGCTGTGCTTGATTGGCATGAAGATACTTTCTACCATTCTTAGTAATTTCACTGTTCTTTTGCATTTAATTCCCCTAGAATGTATAGTGGTACTCAGTTCAGTTTTGAAGCTGAAAAGCATGCCCATTTTAAAAGTGGGGTCATATAATTCAACAGATTTAAACACATGAAACTTGACCCACTTATTTTCTTCATCGTAGTTGCATTCACTCTGCAACTTATCATTGTAAACAACATCTTGTTCATCACCAAGTCTCTCACTTTCATCTAAATAAGTATCATTAACTATATTCTGAGATCCTAACCATTCAGCATGAACACCAATATTTTCATCAAAAAGTTTATCATCTAACTTATCCTCCATCATATCATACTCCCATTCAAACAAGCCATCACCCTCATCATCATTTTCACTAATATATTCTTCTTCCCTAACATCCACATTACTAGCCTCCAGAGCCCCTCATTGCACCCTCCTGCAATTGTTTGGACTTCATAAAAAACAACCCAACCCTCTAAAACTTTATAGTTGTTTTTCACAAAATTGTTGAAACTCATTTTCTGTAGTAATCAACATAATTCGCAGACCCCCCACATATGTGTAAAACCTCATAGGTTTAGAAATATCTTGCCATTATGCAATGGACATGAAATCACCCAAAGTCACAGTCCACATAGTCAAAAGGTATGGCCTCCCCACCTAGGTATGTTGAACCTTCATAATCAATATAAAATGTCCCTCCATAATGAAAACTCACGGTCAAATATTTACTTTGAGATCCTGAAAAGGTAGACAAACAATAAATAAAATTCCTTATGCGAATGTGTCACTATTTTCCAATATTAAATAAGGTAAAGAAATAAAACAAAAAAATAATAATAAAAAACTTGTTCCAAGATTCTCCTATCTCACATGGTCCTACATGTTCCCTGATTATTATTCAACAAAGCTCAATGAATGCAATGACACATACTACAAATACACACACATCAAAGCATAACAGCAAAACAGAACACTCCAACATCAGCCTTTCTCACCAAAAAATTAACCGCATAAATCCGATTCAAAACCTACTTATACAAATAGCACGTCAAGTTACCGCATAAATAACAAAATTACATACCATATACAGGAGTGGGCAAATGAAGATCTCTAATCCGCCTTAACTTGATTTCATATTCTGAAACATGCAAACCTTGAGCTATTTTTTTGCTAGTACTCAGGTTTCGAACTGATTTTTTAATTGTTCTTAGGACGATGAGAGATCCAATTTTTCATGTCTAGGTTTAGAATGGGGAAGTCGAATTCAATTTCATTTTTCTGATTTAGGGCTTCGATTTTCTCCCATTTTATTGGACAATATTTACTTGTCCACGTAATCGCTCCGTCATCGCTACATGAAATTTAGTTATTTTAGGTAATAACGTGGAAAATAGGAATCATGCATGTAGGCATTTTATCTAGCCCGAGTGATTAATGGACCAAATATGATGAATTTTTCAACTCATTATATTAAGTCTGGTGTCCGCCAAAAAGTGAAGCATTCCTGGAAAATGGCCAATATAATGGACCAAAAATAAAATTTTGCCCATTGATATATGTTAAAAAGTTTAGTTATATTTAAGGTGGTGTTTGTTGTGTTTCCCCCCTTCCTTATGGAAGTGTAATTTAGCTAGTTAGCGCGCGGACTTTGTACATGTTTTGATGTTAGATATACAATCTTTTGTTCTCATTTGATCTTCAATTGCTTTGTACTGAAGTGGATTAATTAAACTAAGCATCAATCAATAAGAAAACATTTTTTTTTAGATCATAAATTCTGGAAATTACTGATACATCGACTGCACATCTATTTATGTATGGAGGTTTTAAAATTTATGGGCCGAAGAAAAATCGAGCGTATAGAATTCGTGTTTGTGTGGATTTTGTAAGTGATGAATCCTATTTGTTCCTTTTAATCTTGGGAAAACTGTTTCCAGGACCAATGGCTCTTAAGAATGCATCAAATGCTGGATAATTTACGCGAGCAGGTGAATTATTTCAAGGATCAGCCCGAAGTTCCGAAAGAAGGCAATGTACTTGATAAACAAGAGAGCGGATTAGCCGATTAGGCAAATATCCGGACCAGGCTATGTCGGCTGAGGCCCACCTGTTGTGCCCGGGCCATTAACGAGAATGGTCAGATGGTGGGCTAGCTATGTCTAATCAGGCACAATTTGTTTGGCTCTGTGTACGTATTTGGGGGTTGTGTTATTTGATGTGGCTATGATCACTCTTCATATGCATCGTTGCATAGATTCTTAGATTCCAACTTGAAAAGAAAGAACACACTCATTCTTTCCATTATTACATGGATCTACCAAATAGACTACTCACAGCCATATTTTATTTTTTGTCTCCGAACCCCACATTTTAATAATCAATCAACTCGCTCGATCAAATCTTTACCCAATTAACCGAGATGTCCTGTCTTATGTGGCGGAGCACCACCGGGATTGTGACCTCCGGCGCGCTGAGGTGCGGCAGGTGGCCCTCGGTCGGCATCACCTCCACAACTGACGGACCTCCCAAGTTCTTCCTCAGGTACTCCCCCACCGCAACTGGGACCATATAGTCCTTGGAGCTCTGGATGATGTGGCACGGGACTGTGACGTGGCCGAGATGGGGCCTCAGGTCGAGC
>CACSLK010027840.1:896390-918239 GCA_902706635.1 Striga hermonthica | reverse complement strand
TTTTGGATATGAAAGTTTATATGTTTGAGGTATGAAAATTTTGTACATGATTTATATGTTACCATCGGATATGAAAATTTACATGTTACGGGTATATACCCTATATACCAAAGTGTACAACACACATATACATAAAATATACATGAAATATACACTCGAGATTCTCGTAATTTAAGCCAGCTACAGATCGGGACACACATATATATAAAATATACTTTAATTATACACTCGAGTTTCAATCGTTTCTTAAAATCGATTTCAGAACCAAATATAGAAAAAATATACCTAAAATATACACTCGATCCCTGAAATACGGATCTCATTTCAGTCCCCACATATTCATAAAATATACCTAAGATATACACTTTGGCCGACCTGCGACGCCGTAGTTTCGAATGAGCGCGTCAAGGTCTTCCGACATCTAAAGGTTGGAAGCGCAAACCAGTAGCTCAAAGGGGCTTAGCCGGGCGCTGCTGTCGCGAAAGCAAACCAATTCTACGAGGACCAGCACTGAGCAGATTCCTAATTATATCTTTTTTTTTCCATTTGTTATGAACAGATTCCTAATTATTGAGTTAAATATACTTATCTTATCTCTTAATCCATTTTTTTGCTTGATTATAGGAAGGTTGCGTGATTGTAGGAAGGTGGGTTAAAACATAAGGGAAGTTTTTGCTTGAGTAACAAATAAAAGCACATAAAATAGTAACGATGCAATTAAAATCTAGCATCTTGTATTTTTATAATATTTTTAAAATCGTGTATTATAAATGCAAATTGCCCTTTTTTTATTACCCATAGAACAAATTGGGCTTATTTGAAGAAAAACTCCAAGATTTGTATAGGTGGGCCGCAGAGAATTTATTATTTGCAAGGATCAGCATGAGTAGGGAGGATTTTTTTATCATGAGTAGAGAAGAAAGAAAAAAAAAAAAAAAGGAAAAGAAAAGAAAAGTAGAGGACAGAAAAAAAGACACGCACAGAAGAGAAGACGACACAGACAGGGAAGAGAACTACACACCGCGGATAGTCGCACCCAAACCACTCTATCGCCTCAAATTAATTATTGTAAAAAACCAATCATCGTTTTCCCTCCCCATCTGTCCCACCCCCTTGGCCCCAGATTTACACCAACTCTTCTGAAAAAAAAAAGCAAAAGATTAGGCGCATACGAGAAATAGGAAAAACGAGACACTATGGACTTGTAGTACTATGAACTTGTAGGGATTTGACCTCCCCCATTTATTTTATCCGGCTCTGTAGGGGAATAAACTCCGCCAAACCTCGGTTCGTTTATAATAAAACGTGTGAGTTTAGTTTAAAAAAACAAAAACTAACGCGATCACAAATAAAAAACTGGTTGTTGTGTTTTTGTGTTTATTTTTATGTGTTTATGTGTGTTATCGAGTCGGTTTTAGGTTTGTTTTAGTGTCGACCGGTCCATTTTTTCGCGTTTCGTGTGTTCTTATGTTTTCTCTTTTATTTTGTATTTTGGCGTACTTTTTCGTGCTTTTGGTATATTTTGAGGTTTATTCCGAGGATGAATGAGGCGAGTCGAGCCGAGTTTCCAAAATTACGAGAAGTGTCGAGCCATTTCGCATGAACCATTTTCAATCGATTATGTCGAGTCCTAGCCGCGCCCGGGCGAGCCCTGCCCCGCTTACTCGCGCGCATGCACCGCACCCCACGACCGCACGCCTGCATACGCCCACGCCCCGGACATCCACGATCGCGCCCATGCGGAATCCTGCGTGGCCTCTCGAGTATCTTCCTGCCATCGCCCACGTACGCCCGCGCGCCCCGTGCCGCCTGCTGCCGCACGCCTCGTGGATTCTCCCGCAAGCTCGAGAGTGGCGCAGTCCCGCGCCCAGTACAACTCGCCCACTCGCGGAAAACAGGGCGAGCTCGAGAGTGTTCATCCCCCGCACGCCGCGCCTCGCGGATCCCACCTCGACCTCGAGAGTGTCGCCACCTGCTGCCGGCGTGCGTTCCCCGCACCAACGCCTGCCTGCGTTCGTGCACATCATCACCGCGAGCTCGCGAATTCTGTGGAGACCTCGAGAGTGTCTTACTAAATGTGCATTTTTCTAGTGTGTGTTTGGGGTGGAGTATAAATATTTTTGCTCCTTTGCATTTTGGACATATTCTACTCATTATATCATTTTTCTGTTTTTGGTTCTTAGTTTATGTTTATGTTTGCTCTCTAGACTAAGGAGCTTATGTCATTTTCCGGGAGGTTTTCCGGCGACTTTGGTTTCTTTAAAGTTTTGAGTTTTTGACTCCATTTTTCATCATCTACGCAATATAAGAATGGGTATTTAGTTTTAAAGCTCTTTATTTCAATTTTTTCCTCGTTTTTACATATAATGTTTATTAGGGTAAATTTGAGTATGATTGATGATGGAGGGAAGGTTTGGACTTGATTGCTTTGGATGCTTGCTTGAGTACTTATAGGGATTAATTGCTTGTTGATCTCGGTTAAGGGTTAAGACCCAATTAAGGCTTAATTACTTAGGATTAGAAGGCTAGGGTTAATGATCTAGTGCTCATAGCTCGTTTATTCCTCTTTATCGTTGATTATCATCTGGTTGTGTTGATGACATGAGACTCCAATGGTCTAGCTTCGTTATTTGCTCGTGATTTGATATTGCTCTTAGTTAATTGCTCTCTTAGTGTTAAATCCAATCTCAAACCAATTGATTAGCATGTTTAGAATTTTATTTTCTCTTTTTTGTGATTTGGACAATCAAGTAGTAGATAAAGCTCCGAAGCGCATTTCTTTGAGAACGACCCGAGTCGGGTAACTCGGTTATCCTTTACCCACCAAAACTCTACTAAACAAATGGCGCCGTTGCCGGGCAAGGCAAGTAGGACGCCTAATTTGCTATTTGATTGTTCATTTTTCTCGTGTTTCTCTTTGTTTGTGTGATTTTTGCTTAATTTTCGTATTTCTCTTGATATTCTAGGTAGTTTGTGTTTGTTCACGTTGACTTGACCTTGTTTCCCATTGGTGCATTCACGAGTATAGTTGTTGTTTGCGTTTATGCGAGGTAGACGAAGGCTTGCACCCGTAGAGGAGACACCATCAATCGATTTTTTCGTTGAACTTAATATCGAAGAACTGCAACCGCAACCCGAACCCGAACTAATGGCGGACCAAGGAGGACAACTTCCACAACCTCCCCCGAACATGAGATATTTTGTACGACCTATCATTGGAGACAACACTTCATGTCTCGTGCTCGGGGAGGCGGCCCGAAATTTCGACCTCAAAACCATCCACCTAAACCAACTTCCCTCATTCTACGAGCTAGCCCAAGAGGATGCCTTAAACTTTATCCGAGAATTCTACTCCACCGTTAACACCTTTTCCGTCCAAGGCCTAATCGAAAACCAACTTAATCAACACAGAGGACTATTATGGTGGATTTGAGCAGAAGGAGATAGATGAGGTGGTGGGGTCGATGGAGAAGAACTACAGGTCGATGGCGTTGAGATCTGCGCCGCTTTTATTGGCTTGTGACCTAGAATCAGTGGCCGTGCAGGAGTACTGTAGGACCCTTTTCAACATGAGGCCCGATATTTCTTGCTGCATGGCCCGCATGATATTCGGTCTCGAACTGAGGCCCTATCTCGGCCACGTCACTGTTAGAATATCACTTGTGAGTTGTCCCACCTCGTTCATACATGGAAAATAGACCCACCTTATAAGTCTAATGGGCTACTCCTCCTTCCACCAATTGGTTTTGGGATGGAACCCTAATTGGGCTTCATATGGGTTTTCCCGTTCATGGTGTGCTTCATGTTTGTGGGACCGCATCGTTTTCCCCTGTTTCTTACATGGTATCAGAGCCGGTTCTATTGGGACTGTGTGATGATGTACTCGTTTATGGGAGTCTACTTCTAGTAGGCTTGGGGCACCCAGTTGGGCTTGGGCTTCCGAAGGACTCACAAGTGAGGGGGCGTGTTAGAATATCACTTGTGAGTTGTCCCACCTCGTTCATACATGGAAAATAGACCCATCTTATAAGTCTAATGGGCTACTCCTCCTTCCACCAATTGGTTGTTGGTATATGTGTCCTAGAGACAATCATTTTAAGGACATATATACATGATCACATTAATAATTATATTGGATTATAATTATGGTATTGCAATTAATTAAATAATTATTTGATTGTTTGCAATTTATTAATTAATTGCTCCCTTGAGTTGATACTGTCATTAGCAGAGTGAGATGCTAATTGATAAAGTATAACTCTAAAATCGCCCCAATCGATGATCATTAAAAAAGAGATATTAATGATACGTGATAGATTGACATGTGGTCTGCATCATATTCTTGGAGAATATAGTATGTCTCACTGCTATGAATAATTGTTATTCGTGATGGACACATGGATACTTTGGAGAGTATTGGCATACCCTACCGATAAACCATTTGTTTATGTGTCTATGGGAGTATCGGTGTGTAGAATGGTGTAATAGTCCTTTGACTTGAGGTCAATACGCAATTCATGTATCGAGTGATCTACGTAGACGTAGTCCAACGCTTACGCCCTTATGGGTAGACACGGGCTCGTGTTGGGTAGATCACGATATACATGGGATTGGTAGTTGAGCCAAAATAGGATTCATTCCTCGAATATAGTTTCGAGAGAACACTCGTTTTCTCTATACTGGGTTGATAAAGTCATTGGCCAATGCACGTGATTATATTTGAAATGGTGTTAAAATGTAATTGATAAAATCAACCAGCGAGATGAGATAAAATGATTAAGCTGTTTGGATAGACACACGTTCAAATCCTAAGCTTAGTCGAGTGGTTCATGAATGAAGGGACCGTACCACTATTGAGTTCTACACTAAAGGTTTGTTTGCTTGTCCATGTAAACGTACTTCATATTTTGAGTTCGTCCTTCGACGCAGTCTAGGAGTTTCGTAAGGATCATAAATTAGATTTATGTCAATATATGAAGGCCTATAGGGTCACACAATAAGCAATCAGTTTTCCGACTAAGAGTGAATCGAGAGTGTTAAATATTCAATTGGATTGGAATATTTATTTATGAGTAATGAGATTATATTCTATTAGATAGAAAATATTAAATTAAGTTAAATTAGATTTATACTTAATTATTAATGAGATAATTTTCTATTTGATAGAAAATATTTAATTAAGTTAAATTAGATTTATATTTAATTAAATTATTAATTGAATTAGGTCCAATTACGTATTGGGCTATAGGGTTTCCTAAGGCCCATATAATTAGGTTTTGACCTAATTATAAATATCTCATTATCTCTTCATAATTATTAATCGTTGGAACGATGGAAAAAGAGAAACACTGTGAGAGATCCCAAAAACATCTTAGAGATTGAGAGATCAAGATCAAAACACTCTCTAGCTTTCTGGATCGAAGATTCCTAGCTTCTTCACCAGAAAGGATTCATTGGCGTTGGATCGTGCATCGGGAAACTGGATTGCGTGGATACCATAGTCGAGGACATAGACGAACAACGGTAAGTTTTCGTTGATCATTCACGCGATCTAGGATCATATCGAATAGCTATAGCCGGATCTTCCTTGTTGGTAAGAAAATTTTAAATTCTGCTGCGCGTACGCTAGGTTCGTACGTCTAAAATCCAACAGTGATATCAGAGCATCGGGTCGGTGTTCATAGCTATTTGATTAAAATTGGATTTACATGGATCGAAATCTGTTAAGAAAATTCTGGTAATTTATTTTGTGTTCTATACGCTGCGAAATCTGGGATTTAGAATCTCTTTTTCGTTTTTTTTGTTTTTAACCTGTTCGCAAAGCCTGATTTGGAATCTGGTATATTTGTTTAATTTGTCATTAAAATTATTTTAAGGTTAATTAAACTAATATTAAGATTTGGGTTGTTGCGCTGGTTCTGTTGGAACGGATCTGCACATATCAAAATCTGGAATTGGATTTCTTGATAACTCTCCCCATCTCCAATCGTCGATCTCCCGTCACGCCGCTGCCGGTGATACGCTGAGACTTGAGCGGCCAAGGGTCGCTGCCGCTGGGCCATTTCCGTCGCGTTGCTGCTGCCGCTAGGCGGCCCCCGTCGTGCGGCCGGTTGTTGTCGTCGGCCTCGAACCGTAACCAAGCTCCTCTGGACGTGAGCGGATAAATTCGATCGACGCACAGGACGCCGGAATCGAGCTTCGAGCTCGTCCGCCGTTAATGGCGGACTTAATAAAAAAAAAAACCATTCTGCGGGTTGACCGCCTGGGAAGTTTACGGTGTGTGGCTGCCGGTCTTGGGCTGCGAGAATTGACGGAGGTGAAAAGCCGCGGCCGTTGTGCAGAGGGGAGCAGGTGAACGGACGTGAAAAACATTTTTAGGGCTGGGGAACTGCCTTGTGAAAATTTGATAAATAGTAGGGATGGATTTGCAATTTCTGAAACTCTGGTTTATTTCAATTTGGCCCTGTGGCAAATCTGTAATTTTGAGAACTTTTAGAAAATTGCAATATGGTCCCTGGGGCCTGTTTCTGATTTTCGAAATTAGCTTGGGGCCTGTTTATAATTGCCAAAATAGCTTGGGGCCTATTTATAGTTTTTTAAAACTGTTAAGGCTTGTTTGGCTATGTTCAAGATTCAGAATTTTTGAAAAGGTTGAAATACTTAATATTTTGCTTGTTTTAAATTTTTGAAAAAATCCCTAAAATTGAAATTAGCCTTTGGGGTATATTTCAAGTTAAGAATGACTGTCCAATGAATCTTAAATATTTTTGAAATATTTAATGAACGAAATAAAGCTTCGAGCTTGTTTCAAAATTTTAGAAATTTTGATAAACATTTTAGCACATTATTTTGATCCATGAATTTGCTTGGCATATGTATTTTGAATACATATTTATGTGTTTGGAATATATTAAATGCATGATAATTGGATTATTTTCTCTTATTTGTCTAACTGAAGTAAATTAAATAGTTTATTTATTTTAGTTAGCGTCTGAGTTATATATTGTCTGGGTAGGCGGCGCCCAGTATTTGTGGGTCGCGATATTATGCCTGGGTATGCGGCGCCCAGTATTTGCCGGACCGCGTTATATTATGCTCGGGTAGGCGGCGCCCGATATGTGTTATTAGTTGGATCTTGTTTGAATATTTGATATTTAATACCCCATTCAAATGTTCCCCTAATAAAATATAAGTCTCATCTTGGATGCATTACGTCACCCATCACAATTGAATGAGTGCAAAAACCTTTTCGTCTAAAAGTATTTACACCCTAGTGTTTGCTTAGGGCTACGAGGCTCAGACTCATTCATAGATGCATATGTTTGTGATCGTGTGATGGTTTTGACTTACTTAGTTAATTCTTGTCGCCCTAGCGTCGGAATGATCTAAGGACGTCGATCAAATTGGATTTGATAAACCAAGAGTTGTAATTGTTTACAATTGGTTTAGAGACCTACCACTACATACATTATAGTGATCAGCCCTAGCTGGGACTATGATGGGATGGATGTGGATCTTGGCTCACTATGACTATATTTGATATGAGTTCGTACTCTTTTGAAGGGGTCGTAGAGTATGTAAAAATAGTGGGAGCTAAATGTACTAAAAGCCATGTTAATTTAGTTAACAAATGTGATCTAGTTGTTTTATATTCCCGTTCTATATGTTTCTCTGGGTTGAATAGAATTTTGAATTATCATTGAAATGTCTGATGGAAATGAATATGATTGATTGGACCCGAATTATCTGGACTGGCTGCACCTTTTCTGGTTGTTGTTGTTGTATAAAACGAGTTGAATATGTGTTGGACACAAAGGTTCCCATTGTGCCTAATAAGACTTTTTCTGGGTACTATGCGTTTGACCATGATACTCATAAGAAGTATTAGGATGATAAAATTTCAGTATAATGTATCGTATTGTCCTCTATGTCAACTGGGTTGAAGAGACATATGATAGGATGAATCTGAATGAATGTGAGAGCATTAAAAGAGACTCTATGACCCACGTTCTCAAACCTTGGAGTTTGAACTGTTGAGAGACCTCTTTAAATGCATGATACATGATGAGATAAGGTCTTTGTGCATGTCGTGGAGATGATTTGACTGATTGGGAGTCTGACTTCGTTTGAATGAAGCTCCCAGATCACGTCACTTTGAATATCATCTTGCAGTCGCTCTAGTTTCATATTTTAACTTCATTGTGAATTTTTATATGAAATGCTACGAGGACAATGATGTCTTAGCTGCACAACATGCTCAAGACTTACAATCCATTAACTCTTAGGAAAGGTTGTACTCATGGCGAGTTCTTTTGCTAAATCTTACCAAGGGTAAGAGTAAGTAGAAGAGAGGCTGAAATTGTTTGTAGGCCTACAACTAGAAGCCTAAGAGAATGATGAATTAAAGCTGAAATTATTCAATGATGTATTTTCTACAAAGAAAAGGGCGTTGGAAGAGATGTTGTATGTGTTTCAAGGCACAAGGTGTTGCGAACACTGCACAGAATTTGTTTGTTTAAGCAAAAGTTTAAAGTAATATGAAATCTCTTTTTTCTTATGGCATTGTAGATTTGGTCATATTAATGAGACATTATTATCAAGGTTAAGTACTTTAGATTACTTAACATCATGTGACTTTGAGTTACATGAACTTTGTGTATTTTGTCTTAAATGAAATGATGACCAATAAGTCATTTTCTTGGAAAAGGGACAAAAGCCTAAGAATGTATGAGTTGGTCTACATTGCTTATGTGGATCTTCCGAAACTCAAGCCAGGAGAGGTTTTTCATACTCCGTATCTTTACTAATGATTTTAAAGGCTAAGTTATGTGTGTCTTATGGAACACAAATCGAAGCCTTAGAAAATTCAAGAAGTATAAGTTTGGAGTAGAGAAACAACATGACTAAAGTATATTTTTGATTTGATCGAGTAAAAGAGTACTTCAGCATGGCGTTCCTTTATTACTTGAAATTTCATGGAGTCCAATTGTAATGGATACCTCCTGGGACTCATTTGATTGAGTCTTCGAAATGAGCAATCAAACCTTATTAGATATGGTTAGATCCATGTTAAGTTTCACCACTCTTCCACTTATCATTGATGTTATACCTTATTGAACTCGATTTACATTCTGAATAAAGTTCCATTGAAGTCAGTTGTAAAGACGTCATATGAATCATGACGTGGCAAGAGGCCTTGTCTTTAACATATGCGAACCTGGGGTTGTCTAGCATATGTGAAGAAACTTTTAATTGATAAATGGGAATCTAAAAGTGAAGAATGTTATATTGAAGGTTATCCAACACGAGGATACTATTTCTATCTTCCTAGGGGACATAGAGTTATTGTCTTTAGATAGACGAAGTTTCCAGGAGAATATTATTTCTTCAAAGAACAAGGTCGTGTTGTGATAGAACTTGAAAAGTTCAGGAAATGCAAATAACATTGAGGTTCAAGAATTGTCATTTGGTATTGACAATGATTTAGAGGGAGGTATTGGTGATTCCCTGAATAGAAATTTGTCATTTGATGGACAACTTCTAGCTAGTAGGAGTAATATGGGTGACACTGCAGAAGTGCAACACACTCATATACAATCAATACCTAATGGCTTGGATGTCCTTCATTCTCAATAAACGCATGAAAATGTGATTTTTGAGAACCCTCCAGTCGTTGGAGAAATGCCAATGTACAAGAATCTCTTCATGATCAGAATGTCTAACAACAAATACTAATTGTAAAACTCCGTAGGTTGACTAGAACTCGGTGTGAACCAATTAGATTGTTTTTCCTCTTGGAGGATCACAATGATGTAGAGATTCCTAATGAGGATGATCTCCGGACCTACACTGAGTTTATGTAAGACATGGACTCAGAGAGGTGGCTTGACGCCATAAAATCATAAATGGACTGAATGTACATGAATCAAGTTTAGAACTTGGTTGGTTTGCCAATTGGGGTTAGACCTATGGGATGCAAATGATTTTCAAAAGAAAACAGATGCAAAAGGCAAAGTACAAACCTATAAGGCTAGATTGGCTGATAAAGGTTATAGTCAACGTGAAGACATTGACTATGATGAGACCTTTTCCATTTGGATTTTACTTGCAATAGTTGCATACTATGACTATGATATTTGACAGATGGATGTTGAAATCGCTTTCCTTAATGGAAAATTAGATGATGTATATATGATGCAATCTAAAGGTTTCTTATCCAAGTCAAATTGAAAATTAGTATGCAAGTTACAAAGGTCCAATAGTGGACTCAAGCAAGCCTCTGAGAGTTGGAATATCTTTTTCTACAAAGTTACATAATTGTTTGGCTTTGTGAGAAGTAAGAAGGATTTATGCGTTTATAGTAAACGCAATGAGGATAATATTATTTTTATCATATATGTATGTGCCATATTGATAATGGAATGATGTTCCTCACCTGCAGTCCGTGAAAGATTGATTACCAAGTACCTTCATTGTGAAGGGTTTGAGTGAAACTGCTATACTCTTAAAATTATGATCTATCGAGATAGATCTAATAGAGTGTTAGAGTTTCACGGTCCATAGTCAAGGTACTGAAGTGCTTCTCCAATGTACCTGACATTAAGTTGGCAAAGAAAGATTGTCTTTCAGTTGATGCCAAACTTTGGTGCATGAAGAAGATTACATTTGCTTATGCGATGGAGTCTATCATGCATGTTATGACATGTACGAGGTCTACATGGCTTATGCACTTAGTATCACCTATAGATTCCGATAAAATTCTAGGGAACTATATTGGAAGACTGCTAAGACTATCTTTAGTACATTAGATGGACTAAAGAATATATTTTATTCTATTATGGGAATAATAATTTAATAGTCTTATATTCATTTCAATGATGAGACAATGGGTTGGAATAGTTCCAAGCAGTAAACCACTGTGAATTAAACCACAAATGCCGAGTACATTGTTGCATTAAAAGCCTATTGGAGGTTGTTTGGATACATGAGTTCTTAAATGAACTAGGGGTAGTTCCAAGTGTCATTTATCTAATATCTACATATTATGATAAAAGTGTGCGATTGCACGGGCAAAGGAACCAAGATCCAACAACAAAATAAACATGTACCAAGGGCGCTATCATTTATTTAGAGATAATTGATAGAGGAGAAATAAGTTAGAACGTGTTCAAGCTGAACACTATTTGAATGGTTCGTTCACCAAACCATTGTGCATAGTTGAGCACAATAGTCATTTTAAGAAAATGTGTATTAGATACATTGATGATTGCCTCTAGTTCAAGTGGGAGATTGTTGGTATATGTGTCCTAGAGACAATCATTTTAAGGACATATATACATGATCACATTAATAATTATATTGGATTATAATTATGGTATTGCAACTAATTAAATAATTGTTTGATTGTTTGCAATTTATTAATTAATTGCTCCCTTGAGTTGATACTGTCATTAGCAGAGTGAGATGCTAATTGATAAAGTATAACTCTAAAATCTCCCCAATCGATGATCATTAAGAAAGAGATATTAATGATACGTGATAGATTGACATGTGGTCTGCATCATATTCTTGGAGAATATAGTATGTCTCACTGCTATGAATAATTGTTATTCGTTATGGACACATGGATACTTTGGAGAGTATTGGCATACCCTACCGATAAACCATTTGTTTATGTGTCTATGGGAGTATCGGTGTGTAGAATGGTGTAATAGTCCTTTGACTTGAGGTCAATACGCAATTCATGTATAGAGTGATCTACTTAGACCTAGTCCAACGCTTACGCCCTTATGGGTAGACACGGGCTCGTGTTGGGTAGATCACGATATACATGGGATTGGTAGTTGAGCTAAGATAGGATTCATTCCTCGAATATAGTTTCGAGAGAACACTCGTTTTCTCTATACTGGGTTGATAAAGTCATTGGCCAATGCACGTGATTATATTTGAAATGGTGTTCAAATGTAATTGATAAAATCAACCAGCGAGGTGAGATAAAATGATTAAGCTGTTTGGATAGACACACGTTCAAATCCTAAGCTTAGTCGAGTGGTTCATGAATGAAGGGACCGTACCACTATTGAGTTCTACACTAAAGGTTTGTTTGCTTGTCCATGTAAACGTACTTCATATTTTGAGTTCGTCCTTCGACGCAGTCTAGGAGTTTCGTAAGGATCATAAATTAGATTTATGTCAATAGATGAAGGCCTATAGGGTCACACAATAAGCAATCAGTTTTCCGACTAAGAGTGAATCGAGAGTGTTAAATATTCAATTGGATTGGAATATTTATTTGAGTAATGAGATTATTTTCTATTATATAGAAAATATTAAATTAAGTTAAATTAGATTTATACTTAATTATTAATGAGATAATTTTCTATTTGATAGAAAATAATTAATTAAGTTAAATTAGATTTATATTTAATTAAATTTTTAATTGGATTAGGTCCAATTACCTATTGGGCTATAGGGTTTCCTAACGCCCATATAATTAGGTTTTGACCTAATTATAAATATCTCATTATTTCTTCATAATTATTAATCGTTGGAACGATGGAAAAAGAGAAACACTGTGAGAGATCCCAAAAACATCTTGGAGATTGAGAGATCAAGATCAAAACACTCTCTAGCTTTCTGGATCGAAGATTCCTAGCTTCTTCACCAGAAATGATTCATTGGCGTTGGATCGTGCATCGGGAAACTGGATTGCGGGGATACCATAGTCGAGGACATAGACGAACAACGGTAAGTTTTCGTTGATCATTCACGCGATCTAGGATCATATCGAATAGCTATAGCCAGATCTTCCTTGTTGGTAAGAAAATTTTAAATTCCGCTGCGCGTACGCTGGGTTCATACGTCTAAAATCCAACATTGGTTTTGGGATAGAACCCCACTTGGGCTTCATATGAGTTTTTCTGTTCATGGTGCGCTTCATGTTAGTGGGACCGCACCGTTTTCCCCAGTTTCTTACATGGTATCAGAGCCGGTTCTATTGGGACCGTGCGATGACGTACCCGTTTAAGGGAGTCTGCTTCCCCACGTATCCGTTTATGGGAGTCTACTTCTAGTAGGCTTGGGGCACCCATTTGGGCTTGGGCTTCTCGCATCCGTTTATGAGAGTCTGCTTCCCCACGTACCTGTTTATGGGAGTCTACTTCTAGTAGGCTTGGGGCACCCAGTTGGGCTTGGGCTTCTCGCATCCGTTTATGGGAGTCTGCTTCCCCACGTACCCATTTATGGGAGTCTACTTGTAGTAGGCTTGGGGCACCCAGTTGGGCTTGGGCTTTTAAAGGACTCACAAGTGAGGGGGCGTGTTAGAATATCACTTGTGAGTTGTCCCACATTGTTCATACATGGACAATAGACCCACTTTATAAGTCTAATGAGCTACTCCTCCTTCCACCAATTGGTTTTGGGATGGAACCCCACTTGGGCTTCATATGGGTTTTCCCTTCTCATGGTGCGCTTCATGTTTGTGGGACCACACCCGTTTTTCCCCCAATTTCTTACACACAGTTTCGTGCCACATCATCCAGAGCTCCATTGACTTTATGGTCCCAGTTTTGGTGGGGGAGTACCTCCGCAAGAACTTGGGAGGTCCATTGGTTGTGGAGGTGATGCCGACCGAGGGTCACAATCCCGATGGTGCTTCGCCACATACAACACGACTATTACACCGTGAGTGAGTAGTGCAAAGAATGAGTGTGTGTGTGTGTGGTAGTTGTAATTTGTTTGCATAATCATAGATGTTATAATTGGAAGCGGCTGCACAATCTTTCTTTTCAAGTTGGAATCTAAGAATTTATGGTCTTAGCATGAATGAGATTTACGTCTCGTCAGAAGAGACTGAACAAATACTTTTTCCACTTTGGAGGCCGAAACTTGCTTTCAGTTGTTAGGAGAACCATATAAATTGGAAGATGTAGGATGAGCTGTGTTGGCCACGTCTCGTTTAAGAATATAATTTAAAAAAAAAATAAAAAATAAATCTGTATATATATAATTACTTGTTAATCATTAATTAAACCTAACTAGTAGATATCCCGTGCACATGCACAGATGTACATAAAATATTAGTAAGTAATATTTGAGAATTTAATATTAAAATTCTAGATAATGAACATATTACATTTTAAAAAAATTTGATCATTAGAAAAAATAAATTAACAATTTTATTATTATGAACAATTGTTTATTATCATTAGATAATAACAGTTTGATTATTATTATTATTATTATTATTATTATTATTACTATTATTATTATTATTATTATTATTATTATTATTTATTATTATTATTATCTATTACTATAAAAAAACGTTAAGGTTTAATGTTTTGAAAAACTCCAAAAAAAATAATTCCATTTTTCCCGCTTCGATTTCCCGCCTACAGTACATTTTCGGTAGTTTTTTGTTAATTTATTAATAGGAGGTCCGCATATATTTGGGATGTTATAGTCATCTAAATCCTTATTTTTAGGATGAGATAGCATTTTGTACATTTTAAAAATATGATTTATATTATACCGTAATTACCGTTCTTTTTCCATTTTTTGTGATGGAATTTGGTTTATTTTTTATAAACCGATTTCATTGACTATTTCGCCTTAATTACCATTTTTTTCCTTTTTTTTTTGATGGAATTTGTACATAAAATAATACACTAAATCACAAAAAAAAGGGATTACAACCAACTTTGTAAAATCCTATATAAATCCATCACTCCTTTAGGTCTTCTTCACTTCTCTTTCGAATCATTCTGCAAAAACAGAGCCACATCGTTAAAAAAAAAAAAAAAATGGCACCAGTTTTTGATACACTCCACGCGGTTACTAAGGTGGACATGCTTTTTTTGAAATTAAGAGCTACTCTAATTGTTGAAACCAATTACGAATTGGAGACAAAGAATTTATGTGCCATCATATTTGAAGATAAAGAGGTAATATTTTCATGTGTTGTTAATTTATTATTCGATTTAATACGTTGTTCATTTATTATTCGATTAATTTATTCGATGTAATGTGCTGTTCAATTATTATTCAATTTCATGAATAATTTATTTATATTGTACAAACGTTTTTAATCTATTTATAATCTTACGTCCAATTTTTTTAATTTATTTATTTTGTTCAAATTATCTTAGTGTAGGGCACACAAATTTAGTAGATTGTTATTTCTTTAATCATGGGATTTAATCCGATTCTTATTTTTAGGATGGAACTTATTCACACGTTTTTATATAAAATAATATAATATGTTAGTTATAGATAACTATTATTTAAGATATTTTGACAATTTATATAAACAATTTTTATTTAATATATTAGTTATAGAAAACTATTCTTTAAGATATTTTAACAATAATTCGAAAAATTGTTTATTCTTGAAAATAGAATCTTGAAAAATCCCTATTACATTTCAACCAATTTATTTTTGGATGGGATTTTAATAATTCCTATTTCACCAATACGATAATTTAATATCTCTTTATTTTCAATTGATTGCTATTGAACATCACTATATGGGAGAAAAACAACCTTTTGACATAATCATGCAAATGTGTCGTGCCAAGGTGTTTGATGGTAATATTTTAATAATATTAGATCGTATGTTTCTTATCTTATTTTATTTATAATTTATAATCCTCTAAATAAGTTTATTTTGAATATGGCGAAATGCCAATAATATTAACTAATCCCCTAATTATTATTTTTTTTTTTGTTTAGGGGAAGTGCGAATAACCACATCAAAAGATGTTACTCTCATAATCTGTGTAGATGTTCCCGAAATTCTTGAATTTCACAGGAGGTATATACAATCAAACGTTTTTATTCATATTTATTAAACTAATACTATATTCTTTGATTATATCTAATTTTACATATTATTATACCATTAGTTTGGCTGCGGGTAGATTGAGGAATACCCAATTTGTGTCCAATAGTTCAATTATTGTCGAAACCAAAATTCAACAACTCGAGGATGGTGACATCGTCGTTAGTACTATTGATTCTCTGCATGATTGTGTGGAGGTAATTTTTAATATTAATTATTTTCAAAAACAAAATTTAATATTATTCTATTTTGTACTACTTATTCATTTATTGAATGGTTTAATTTTAGGCTAAGGACATTTGGGTGTGTGCAACGATTAACTCAATCATAGATGAATGGTGGTACTTGGCATGTACTCGATGTAGTAGTTCAATGGAGACAGATGGTGGCTATCATAGATGTCAAAAATGCACTCACAATCGCGGGATATTTCGGTTTGTTGTTTATATCATCATAAATTTAGATTGTTAATTTTTACGATCTTCATGACACAATTCTTTGAAAATATTAGATATAAAATTCAATTTGGAGTGCATGATGCTTCTGCGCATGCAACTTTAGTTTGTTGGGATAAGGATTGTCAAAGGATTATTGGCAAACCTTGTGATGTATTGAAGCTTGAATATGCCGAAAGGGAGGTAATATAACTCGACTTTAACCAATATTTTTATTTTAATTAATGTATTCATTTTTTTTTTACTTTTAGTCAATTTTAGTTAATATGACATATGAAATCATTTTTTTTTTTTTTTAATAGAACCACACTGTATTTGATCTCCCTGATGATCTAGAAGATTTGGTTGGTAAGAAATATCTCTTCAAGATTCGGATTAAGTAATGATCGTTTCAACTTTGCTTCTTCATTCAACGTGCTTAGGGTTGTAATTGATGACAATTTGGTATCCAAATATACTCAATGGGTTCTTTGTTGAAGAAGAAGATGTAAGTCCAACTAATAAATTTTGAATTTAATATGTTATTATTTATAATATAACTACTAATGTTCAATATTTTTATTTCAAAAGATGTCAGATTTCTTGACTCTCTTGCAAAGAGAAGAAGATATGGCGAATCAAGCGGATCCTGGTTTGGAAGATGAAGCCTCTACCCCATTGAAGGACAATAAACAATCTGCAAAAGTTGGCGACACTTCAACGGCAAAGAGGAATTTGTCCGATCAATTTGCTGATGAATCGGTCACAAGCAATAAAGGAAAAGCAAAGGTTGATGATGATGGAAACTTGCTTTCGATCAATGGAGAAGAGGATTTTTAGTTGATTGATTTTAGATGAATAAGACATTTAGTTTATTTCGTTTAGTTTGCTTTGGTGGTTTTTATTTGGTATTTGGATATTATTATTCACTTTGATAGGCTACTTGCTTTATGATTATTTCATGTTTTTATCATGATTCTCTTTAGGGAACATATAGTTCTCGAGATTTCATGATTGATAATAAAATTTGTTATTTGCTTTAAGCATGTGTTTAGTTATGTTTTATTTCGTTACTTATATTTTTTTAATATAAAAATTGACTTAAATATGAGCATATTGTAACTTGCACGAATTATTAAAATATGTATATATAAATATAAAAAAAATTGAATTCAACTCAATTTAAACATTTACTTTTCAAATTATTAAAAAAAATAAACAACTATTAAATTACAAATTAAACTAAACTTCCCATATCTTAACTTACAAATACACGATTGTATTAGTACTTTTTTTAAAGTGATATTGTGTTCTTTGTACTACTTCTCATATTTCGTACAGAGTATATAGAAATTGACTATGGTTCGAATATAATGACTATTACGGTTTGTAAACAGAATACATAGTATAACTTATTCCTTTTTTTCAGCATTTTCTATTCTATTTAGCATACACGCAATTAGGAATCAAATAGAAAACAGATAAATTTTAGCAATTAGGAAACAGATAACTATTCTTATAAGATATTTTAAACACATATCCACATGTTTTTTATTTAATATATAATATGTTAGTTATAGATAACTATGTGTGTTTTTTCGTGGAGATTTTATTCTATTTCGCATACACGCAATTTTATGGAAATATAAACGTTATTTGCTAAACAAATATACTTTTAATATATTTCCAAATACACTTTAGTTATTAAATGCAGAATACCATAAAATAAAATAAAAGAATCCAACTTAAACTAAACTACTTATATCTTTTCTATTCACACGTGCAATAAATTATAGCTATTAGGAAACAAATAAATTATTTATTTATCTTTCATAATAAATAGAATCCTAACCTATATCAACTTCCTCAACGTTTAACCTATTTTACACCATTATCATTATATCAATCTTTTCTCATTTATATCTACAATTCTTAAAAAACCTCAAATCGTGTTCTATATCAAAATCTTTTCTCATTCATATCTACAATTCTTAAAAAACCTCAAATCGTGTATGCGGATGCAAGCGTATATAGTTCTTAGAAAACATTCTTTTAGATGATCTGTTAATAGCCCCATCTGATTGGATTGCTAGCATCGTGTTTGGTATAGATTTGATGGGCAAGGGGTAACCGAGCTACCCGACTCGGGTCGATCTCGAAGGAAGGCTATTCGGAGCTTCGTCTACTAGATGATCGTCCAAATCACAAAAATGGAAAATAAAATCCTAAACATTCTAAACAATTGGTTGGATGGTTGATTAACACTACTTGAGCGCTTAAAAAACGAGCAATTAATTGAAAGCAAGATCAAAAGATGAGCATTCGCAAACTAGATCACCGGAGTCTCATACCATAACCAATACGGGATGATAATCAATCGACATACGGAATAAACGAGCTACGAGCATTAGATTGCTAACCCTAGTCGTCTAACCGAGATCAACAAGTAATTAACGGCTCTATCTACTCAAGCAAGCAATCAAGTTCAAGCATTTCCACCATCATCAATCCAATCCAATTTACTCTAATGAAAATTATAAGTAAAATCAGAGCAAAAACGAAGTAAAGAGCTTTAAAATTAAATACTCAATCTCCCATTGCGTAGACGATGAAAAACGGAGTCAAAAGGCTCGAAACTTGAACGAAACCGAAGTCGCCGGAAAATCTCTCGGAAAATAGCATAAGCTCCTAATCTAGAGAGCAAAATAAAATAAAAGCTGATTTCTCAAAGTGGAAAATTGAAAAAATGAAAGTTGGATCCTCAAAATGCAAAGGACAAAATGTATTTATAGTCTAGCCCCAACAGATACTAAAACACGCACATTAAAATGGGACACTCTCGACGTCTCCTCAAAATTCGCGAGCTCGCGGTGTGGGAATGCACGGACGCACGGGGCTGGGTGACACTCTCGATGGCGCGCGCATGTCCGCGACCGCGCGAGCGCGCTGTGTGCTGGGGCAGGAGGCTCTCGATGTCGCGGGGGTTGGTGTGAGCTCGCGAGCGGGCGAGCGGCATGCGGGAGTGTGCGAGCATGTGCGGCAGGATGTGGACTCTTGACCGCGCAGCCTATTCCGCGAGCACGCGAGCTCCGAGTTTGGTACTCTCGACCTCGCGGAGGTTCTAGCGTCCTCGCGAGTGCGTGTGAGCTGGGCTACGCGGGGTGCTCGATGTCGCGCCCTTTTCCGCGACTGCGCGAGTGCGCTGTCATGCTGGCGTGGCATGCGTGTGCGCGAGGCCTGCGTGCGTGCGGGCGAGCTGTGCAGTGCGTGCCCATCTCGGCTAAGGACTCAACACGTTCGACTGAGAATGGTTCGTCAAAAATGACTCGACTTGACTCAGGATTGACTTTGAAATACTCGACTTGACTCTCCTCATTCGTCCTCAAAATAAACCTGAAATTAAACCAAAAGTACGGACAAGTACGCCGAAATATAAAATGAAAAGAAAAACATAAAATCACACAAAATGCGACAAAATGGACCGGTCAACGCCAAAACGAACCTAAAACCGACTCGAACACACATAAAAACACATAAAAATAAGCACAAAAACATAACAAACAACTCCCCCACACTTAGCTTTTGCTTGTCCTCAAGCAAACAAAATAACAAATAGCTCGAAGAGATACATCGAACGGGCCAAAGTTAACGAACATGCAAAATGACACTCTCATTATCATTCGGTTATTCCAAAATCAATATTCAATCCGAGACACGGTTCCCACATAATGAATCAAACGAAACAAAAACCCGTCCCAAGTCAATTCATAAATGATCGCTCGAGTCAAACTCCCTCATTCACATGTACGTGCAAAAACCATAGATGATCTACAAAACATGAAATAATAAGCACGAGATCAATAAGCCAACTCCCCGATTTTTTTCTTTTTTTTATATTTTTTTTTTTTTAATTAAATGAGCCACTTTTTCCAAATGAGAGCCGTTAGGACGATTATTACCTAGGTTTAACCTCGGGGTTTGTCCCCGAGTTGCCTAGGCCGGTTTCCCGTGCTCGTTGACCCGATCTCTCTAGAAGATTAACCGAGCCAAGAGGAGCCTAATCCTTTCGACTCCCACGAACTCATTTCGTGAGCTTTTATTTCCAAACGAAGTTTCCGGACGAGATGATCTAGGTTTGACCTCGAGGGGTTTCCTCGAGTTTCCTAAACCGGTTTCCCGGGCTCATTATCCCAATCCGCATGGCTCAGAATAAGAGGATCCTAATCCGTACTTCTCCGCGAACTCACTTTTTATTCTCTTCTTTTTTTTTCTTTTTTTTTAGGGAGAGGCACACAAGGATACATCACAATTACAATACATGATCATCTCAACTCGATAGAAATGTACCACAAGTGTATAGAGAACACGTTTATAACAATAATCGAACATATGGTAAGCATGCCTCAAGACAACCAATGGAGAACAAACCAAGGACAAAACAATTCCGTTAATCCACATGCGAGTTCCAATGTCAACGAATCATCAATCAGTCAAAGGAAACCGTCAAATTCATCAAGTACATCAAGCATGAATGCTAATAGTGAAACCAATCAATAATCTCGACTCACCACTTAGTTATCTCGACTCTCGAACAAACATCAAGTTCCATGCGGGAGAGATGACACGAACACACAAAAACTCAAATAAAACCGGTCCACGACACAACAAATACGAAAAATAAAGCGCAAAAATGAAGAGAATATCACCTAAACATGCATAATCACGAAATCCCTCCCCCACACTTAAAACAAAGCAATGTCCTCATTGCTTGACCAAAAAGTATAGGCGAAAGCACATAATCACGTACGTTCATGCGATAAAAATGAAGACGAGACACAAAGATAAACAAACAAGACAAAAACACACAAAGACACACAAGAAGCAAATAAAGAAAGAGCAAATATGAAAATAAAATGCGTACGCGACACGGTGGTCGTCACCACCGTGTGTCCAATAGTGGTCGTCCGGAGGGAATAGAGAAGGTTAACCGAAAGCCATAGAGCGTTAAATGAGCCATTCGAACGGTTTAGTATTTGAGCACATGAATTGAGAGAGGCCATGTGTGTGTGTCTCGGAGAGATAGTAACCATGAATGCATAAACTCGACGTAGACACACGTTCACGTGAAAGCGCGAAAATCGGGCCTCGAAGTCCACGTCGATCTCCGCCATGGTCCAACATAACGAACTCCATATGTATTCAACGCATAAACGATTACCGGCACTTGTCGTAAGTAGATACCTACAACTCAAACTACCGGCAAAAACACACGTATATGTGGCACGCCCGGCAGGACGTGCCTAAACACACAAGTCTAACCCAATCATCTCAATACGACTACTCCGGCAAGAGTAGTGATCCAAGCACAACACATATAATAAAAGTACGGAAATACAAATCGAAATCGAGACGTTGAACTTGGGAAAATTTTCAAGAAAAACGGTCGCCGGAGTTCGAAAATATAGTAATATATAAAAATCGGAGATCCGGTCGCCGGAAAAGGGGTACCAAACGAAAGGAATCGATGGCATATAACAAGAAAAGCTCAAAAATGCTAACCAGAAACTCGGTGGG
>CACSLK010027840.1:844453-868094 GCA_902706635.1 Striga hermonthica | reverse complement strand
CTCTTTTATCTTTTATTTATTTTTCTTAGTATGCTAGACTAGATTTTTATCCAGTTTGAGGGGATGTTTGAACCCTAATTTCGATTTGTCTATGAATTGGATGATCTATTTTTTCGTTGGTTAATTGAGACGTCGTATTTATTTTTGTTGATGAGTTGATTTACGTTATCTGTGTTTAATGTTTATGAATTATGATGTTTGATTTAGTTTGGCCAGCTACGTAGAATGTTCATAGTTTAATTGCTAGATTCAGGACTTTAATCTGTAATTGTTATTGTCTTGTTTCGTTAGTAGTAAACTAGGGGTCGTGCATCCTTAGGGTAGCGTGAACATAAGTTTAATGGTCCGAGCTTACGCGTCCATTGCTTAGACTGATCTATTTTCCTAGAGATTAATGCTGCTAGTGTATTAAATCTAGAGAGCTTATTCTAGGTTGTCCACTGGTTAGGTTTAGTCGAAGAGCCTATTTCGATTAAATATTCAGTAAGGGAAAATTCGGTTAACAGAGCTTGTTGTTAGCTAGGGTCGGTAATTCATTAACAATTTAAAGAAAGCGTCGAAATTAATTAACGGTAGATGGAGATTTGGGTGATAACTGAACCGAAAACTGGACTTCTCTTATTTCATTTGATTTTTATTTTATTTTGTTATTTTTATTTTTATAAAATCAATCCCCCCATATTTATTTGCTTTCTTAGTTTAGTTCGATTAATACGAAAATTGTCACGACTTAATTCCTGCTCCTCGTGGGATCGACCCTTACTCACCGCTACTACCAATTAGTAGAGGTTTGTTGAGGAAAACTTATATAAATTTAAATTTGCCGCGTCGCGACGCGCGGTCAAATTTTGGCGCCGTTGCCGGGGAGTGGCGCAATTGAGTTGTGATTTTTTTAGTGTTAATTGACTTAGGTAAATAGATTAGTATTTATTTTATTTTATTTTATTTTTGACTCTCTTAATCCCCCTATTTTTCTGTTTGTGGTTTTTTTGTAGGTGGTATTCGTTCGATATGGATGCATATTGGAGCCCAGAGTGTGCTTACGCTTACGAATCATATTATGAAATGAGAAGAAGGGAAATAAGAGATCAACAACGTCAGGCTAGGATGTCGGCTATGATCCAAGAAGCCATTGAGAGTGTTCGTCAAGCTTTAAATAGACCATGTCGTCTATGTCATACCACACAACACGTCACCGATGATTGCCCTTTTTTGTTCGAGAAATATGGTGCACGTAGAGCTAATGAGAGAGATTGGTATCGACGAGACCATTGGACGTATTCAAATTTCGATAGGGACCATTACGGTTGGGGAGATCGTGGAAATTCATTCTATGAAAATCCACAATATTCTCGATCGTATGAGCCTACTTATGAGCACGAATCTCAATTCCAATATGGAGGCTCACATTCAGAACCTTCGCTTGAACAAGAGGCTAGCCCATCAATGGTGAAGTTATTTGAGGAGTGTCAAAAATCTTTGATGGCCTGTAGCAAGAAGCTTGATGATGTATTGAGCGAATTGGATGCCCGTGCCAAGAGTCGACTAGCCGAAGACAGCCATGATAATTTCGAAGACCTTAGGATGTCCAGCGACACGGAGCCTGAGGTGCTGGACGAACGCAATTTTGAGCCCAACGACGAAGAGAATGAAAAAGAAGGCAATGAGGGGCAAATTTCCACTGTTATCATCCCCCCCGATAAAAACCTGGTAGCATTTACTATTGTTATCGGGGCCCCCGATAACAGCCCGCCTGAAAGTGAAAATTATGTAAAAGCTCCATCAATTGCCCTGAGTATGACTGAAAATCAATCTCTTCTATCCGAGATCGAACAACCAGTAGTCGAGCATGTCGAGAATCAAGAGCCTTACATCCTTGAGGTGGTTCAGATGTTTTCTTTTATCCATGATCCCGGGCTAATCTTTTACCATGATCATTTACCACCGAGAAGAAAAGATCCGGTAAAGCACCCGACACCGGATGAGGGGACCTTTCATAAGCATGAAGCTGAAAGGTTTATGCCTCCTTTGAGGCCACCTTTGATGCTGCCATGGTCCGCTTGATGAAACCGGAGAATAAGTCGAGCCAACGACAACAAAAAAAGACGCTTGTTGGGAGGCAACCCAATGGTGTGCGACCGCGACTTCTTCTCTTTGATAAGGTGAAATCCTTCCTTTTACCTCCTATTTTTGTTCTCTTATGTGCAAACGCTAAGTTTGGGGAGGTGTGTTAGTGTGAGAGTTTATATGCTAGATTATTATATATTTCCTTGATTTTCTTGAGTAGGAGTCTATTTGTATGTGGAATTTTGCGATGATGACATGAGAGTCTATTGGAATATTGTGCTAGTTGACTTGGATTGATTTTTTCTGGTTAAAATCTTGAGGTGTTATCATTTGAGGGACAAAGACATGATAGTTGACATTTATGTGTTTTATTCGTAGTAAGTCGTCTTGAACTGCTTATATTCTTGAAATGTGCTGGTGATTATTCTGCTTGATGTCAATTGTGTGAGGTGACTTGACGTGGAAAGTTGGGAGTTGAATGTCTCGAGAAAAAAAAAGAAAGAAAAAAAAAGATGGTATGAATAATGAAGGTGGAGGGGAAGAATAATGGATGTAAAAAAAAACAAAAGAAATCGTGGGCTGCAACAACTGCCAGTCTGTGAGCTTTAGTGCATCACTCTAGCACGAATAGCTAGAAACCATGGACTGTGACGGAGCTGCCGTTCCCAAAAAAAAAAAATTAAATAAATAAAAAATGTAAAAAAAATCGAGACTTTTGATTTCTGACTAGAAGCGAATAGGAACCAAACCGGTTGACAAAGAAAGGGGTGTCATTAGTTGCTTGATTGGTATACTCGGTAAAGAGATTGATGGACTGTGGTGATTCACTGAATTGATATTTGATTGTTGGCGTTCTAAAGATGATTTCATTTTGAGTCCGAGATTAGTAACTTGAGAAGTTGTAGCTATGGACTTATGTGAGATGTGTGAGGACCTGAGCGAATATTCCACGTACTTGTTTATATCCATCTATGTGGTTTTAGTTCTAAGTTGCTTGGGGACAAGCAACGGTTTATGTTTGGGGACTTTTGCGTAGACGATGAAAAACGGAGTCAAAAGCTCAAAACTTGAACGAAACCGAAGTCGCCGGAAAATCTCTCGGAAAATAGCATAAGCTCCTAATCTAGAGAGCAAAAATAAACATAAGCTAGTTTCCCTAAGTGGGAAAAATGAAAAATGAGAGAATGATCCTCAAAATGCAAAGGCTCAAAAATATTTATACTCCACACAAACACACACTCAAAACGCAGATTAAATGAAGGCACTCTCGACCACGCCATGAAGTTCACGAGCTCGCGAGTGACAGCATGCTAAGGTGCACGGCCAGGGGAAGCTCTCGACGTCGCAGAATCGGCGGCGAGCTCGCAGCGTGGTAGAAAAGGTGCTCTCGACGTTGCGGAATCGGCAGCGAGCTCGCGGCGTGCGGCAGGCGGCGGCTCTTGACCTCGCGGTTCCTCCGGTGAGCTCGCGAACTCTGGAGGTGCTGAGGCACGGCTGGAAATTTGGCACGAATCGACTAAGGCTCGGAACCTCTCGGAAGTGATAATATCTCATATGCAATGACTCTAGGAAACTCGACTTGTTCGGAGAATGCATATCTCTCGGAATGTGGCTCGACTCCCTCCTCAATCATCCTCGGAATATTCCTAAAATTACACCAAAAAGCACGGGACAAGTACGCCAAGATATAGAATAAAAAGAAAATATAAAAACACACGAAATGCGATAAAATGGACCGGTCGACACAAAAACGAACCTAGAACCGACTCAAAAACACAAATAAACACATAAAAATAAGCACAAAAACATAACAAACAACTCCCCCACACTTAGCTTTTTGCTTGTCCTCAAGCAAACAAAATAACAAATAGCTCGAAGAGATATATCGAACGGTCCAAGATTAATGAACATGCGAAATGGAACTCTCATAATCATCCGGTTATCCCAAAATCAAAATCCAATTCGAGACACGATCCCCACATAGTGAATCAAACGAAACAAAAACTTGTCCCAAGTCATTTCACGAATGATCACTCAAGTCAAACTCCCTCATCACATATACGTGTAAAAACCATAGATGATCTACTAAACATGAAATAATAAGCACGAAATCAATAAGCCAACTTCCCAATTTTCTTTTTCTCTCTCTTTTTTTTATTATTTTTTAAATGAGCCACTTTTTCCAAATGAGAGTCGTTAGGATGATTATTACCTAGGTTTAACCTCGGGGGTTATTCCCGAGTCGCCTAGGCCGATTTCCCATGCTCATTGACCCGATCTATCTAGAAGATTAACCGAGCCAAGAGGAGCCTAATACTTTCAACTCTCACGAACTCAGTTCGTGAGCTTCTCTTTCCAAACGAGGTTTCCGAACGAGATTCCCTAGGTTTAACCTCGAGGGGTTTCCTCGAGTTTCCTAGACCGGTTTCCCGGGCTCATTATCCCAATCCACGAATGGCTCGGAATAAGAGGAGCATAATCCGTACTTCATCACGAACTCACTTTTTATTCTCTTTTTCTATTTTTTAGGGAGAGGCACACAAGGATACATCACAATTAAAATAACATAATCGTCTCAACACAATCAACATGTACTACAAGTGTATAGATAACACGTTTACAACGATAATCGAACATAAGGAAAGCATGCCTCAAGACAACCAATCAAGAACAAACAAAGGACAAAACAATTCCGTTAATCCATATGCGGGTTCCAATATCAACGAATCATCAATCAATTAAAGAAAACCGTCAAATTCATCAAGTGCATCAAGCATGAATGCTAATAGTGAAACCAATCAATAATCTCGACTCACCACTTAGCTATCTCGACTCTCGAACAAACATCAAGTGTCATGCGAAAGAGATGACACAAACACACAAAAACTCAAATGAAACCGGTCCATGACACAACAAAAACGAAAAAATAAGGCACAAAAACGAAGAGAACATCACCCGAACATGCATAATCACGAAAATCCCTCCCCCACACTTAAAACAAAGCAATGTCCTCATTGCTTGACCCAAAAAGCATAGGAGAAAGCCATAATCATGTAAGTTCATGCGATAAAAACAAAAACGAGACACAAAGATCAAAGAAACGAGACAAAATAACACAAAGACACACAAAAAGCAAATAAAGAAAGAGAAAATAGGAAAAGAAAATGCGTACTCTACACGGTGGTCGTCACCACCGTGTGTCCAATAATGGTCGTCCGGAGGGAATAGAGGAGGTCAATCGAAGGCCATCGAGCGTGAAATGGAGCCATCCGAACGGTGTAACATTGAGCACATGAATCGAGAGAGGCCATGCGTGTGTGTCTCGGAGAGATGGTAACCATGCATGCATAAACTCGATGTAGACACACGTACACGTGAAAGCGCAAAAATTGGGCCTCAAAGTCCTTGTCGATGTTTGCCATGACTTGACACAACGAGCTTTGTTTGTATGCAACGCATAAACGATTACCGGCGTTTGCCGTAAGTAAGTACCTACAAACTCAAAATCCCGGCAAAAACACAAATATGTGGCACGCCCGGGAAGACGTGCCTAAACACACAAGTCTAACCCAATTATCTCAACACGACTACTCCGGCAAGAGTAGTAATCCAAGCACAACGAATATAATGAAGGTACGGAAATACAAATCGAAATCGAGACGTTGGACCTTGGAAAATTTCGAGAAAAATTGTCGCCGGAGTTCGTAAATAGAGAAATATAGAAAAAAAAATCGGAGTTCCGGTCGCCGGAAAAGGTACCAAACGAAAGGAATCGATGGTATATGACAAGGAAAGCTCAAAAATACTAACCGGAAACTTGGTGGGTGCTCGTTTGCCGGAAAAAGTGGTCGCCAGAAAAGTTCACCGGATCCGGCGATGGTGGCTGGAAAAAGGTATGGTCCGGAGAGACGAGTCCGGGGGTGCCTTCAGATTTCAGTGGGTCCATGTGAGTCGCCGGCAATTTGGATTTGAAGGTTGAAGAAGTGTGTAGATCTACGAGCTTTCGCCGGAAAATTGGAAGTCTTCTCGCCGGAATTTTTCTTTGAGGTTCGGATATGTTGTTGGCGTCGACGAGAGCTTCGCGTTGATATAAAATTTGTCACGATCGGAGAAAGTTGACCGAAAAAGGTGGCGGCCGGCGGCGGAGCACGGCGGCGGACTGCGGCAGGTTGCATGCGGGCTGGCATGGTACTCGCGAGGTGGCGACGATTTTTGCTTGGCGGAGGAGGCGCTGCTGATCATGGAGTGGAAAGGCGCGGCGAGGTCACAGAAAAAATGGCGAGGTCGCGAGTTCGGCTTGCGTGCTCGCGAGGAAATCTGCGCGGCGGAAGGCGACCTGCTGAAGGTTGTTGGGGTCGGAGCACCGCGAGGTCGCGGATTTTACGGCGAGGTCGCGAGTCCCGGTTGCTAGCTCACGACGGAATTAGCCTGGCGAAGAGACGGCTGCTGAACTTTTGGGCATTGAGAACCGCGAGGTCGCTGATTTTGCGGCGAGGTCACGAGGTATGCCCATTCCCATACTTAGTATGATTTTGCCATTTTTCGCTACAATGCTCGATTCAACTTCCACTTCAAACGACCCTCGATTTCACTCAAAATTTTTTTGGCTCGGCTCTAACAAGTCGGGAATGCCGAGCAGGTCGACACGAGCTCTCGATTTTTTTTTTATATATATAAAAATGAAAAGAAGAGAAAAATGAAAACAAAAACGTGGGTTGCCTCCCACGAAGTGCTCGGTTTATAGTCGTTAGCTCGACTTTCCCATCCATTCATCGATCAACCGGGAATAGCTCGACGAGCTCCTCCACTCTCATTCTCGAGCTCGTCGTCAAACATATTCGCCCACCTACTCCTCGCGGGTTTCTTCTTCAAATCCTCACCCCTCTCAAACTTCATCCCATTTTCGTGAATTTCCAAACCCGGAAATCACGTCATTGTTCGAACTTGGTGGGCTATCTCTCGATTTTGCATCTCCATCCTTAGGCTTCTTTTTCGCCCCTTTCTTACCCGGTTTTGACTTACGACCACCTCCAACCTCGATTTTTCTTGCTCGAACCCTCAAGTTTCACCTCAAGATCATCATTGACGTTCTTTCCCAACTCCACAACATTCGTCTTACCTACAACGCTATTTTCATTAGATAATTTAAGTTTAGAGTTGAAATGTACCTCTTTGTTGATGTCCTCCACAAACGAGCATTGGCCAACTTTGGATGGAGCTTCCCGGGCATTGTTCATCGTGAAAGTAGTAATCTCTCCATGAGCCGAGAGAGTGACTCGTCCCTCCTTGACGTCGATAATGGTGTTGATCGTCGCCATGAAGGGTCGACCGAGCAAAATCGTGTGCTCTTTCCCGGTGTTCGGGACATCTCTAATGTCAAGGACAACGAAGTCCACCGGCACGACAATCGAACCAACCTTGACCAACACATCTTCAATTATACCTTTTGGCTCCCGCAAGGTGTTGTCCGCCAATTGGAGGCTCATCCGAGTCGGCTTAAGCCCTTGCAAACCTAATTGTTTGTAGATCGAGTAGGGCATGAGGTTTATACCGGCTCCTAAGTCTAGCATTCCAGTTGTAGCTTTTCCATTCCCGAATGTAATCTTCATGACAAAGGCTCCCGGGTCACATTCTTTCCAAGGTATGGTAGTCGAGGCTACCTCAGAAATCATCACCTTCTCATTATCCACGAACCTCCTCTTCTTAGATGCTAGGTCCTTCAAGAATTGAACATACGCCGGCGCGTTTTTTATAACGTCTAGTAGTGGGAGGTTCACGTTCACCTTCGAGGGCATGTCAAAAACATCTTGAAATTGACGCTCCTTCTTTGTATCTTTCAAACGGCTCGGGAAGGGAACCGGGGGTCGGTAGGGTGCGTCCGCCTTATGCAAAGCTTCTCGGGCATCCTTCTTTGGGTTCACCTTCTCGATTTTCTCCTCAACAACTGCTTTTTCCTTAGAAACGTTAACTTTCTCACCCGGCTCATCATCTTTCTCGGGCATCTCCACATGATTATCGACTTTCTTACCATTCCTCAAAACCGTAATTGTATTGACGTGCTCGGGTTGGCTCGGGAGCTTGTCCTTCATCTTGCCCCTTTGAATCTCCCCGATAGAAGTTTCGAGTTGCCCCATTTAAGTCTCGAGGCATTTGAGAGAGGCTTGAATCTAGGGCACTCCTTTGACGGTGTCGTGCAAAGTAGAGATGGTAGAGGCCAACGATTGAAGACACTTCTCTAGGCTCTCAATCCGGGTATCCGAGGACTCCCCATTAGCAATTCTCTCGGGCTCTGGTGGAGGTGGTATCGGTTGTCTCGGGACAAATCCTCCACGCCCTTGTGGGTATCCTTGGAACTCGGGCCTCGATTGGTAGCCTTGAAATTTGGGCCTCGGTTGGAAAGGTCGGTTGTTCGGGGGTGCATAGGCTTGAGGTTGGTTATAAGGTTGAGGTGGTGTTGGTTGGGGTGGATAGGCTGCCTTCGGGTCCCACCATGAGAAGTTAGGATGATTCCCCCACCCGGGGTTGTAGGTATTCGAATAAGGATCGTTTTGAGCCCGGGGAGCATATCCTTGTACAACGTTGACATCAAAAGGGACCGCTACAAGATTGGGATCATAACCCAACTCCATATACCTCGGGCATTCATGGCCACCATGCCCTGTTTCTCCACAACATCCGCATACCTCGGCCATTACCACTTGAGTCGACTTTGCATCCCTTAGCCGGAGTTGCTTGAGTTCCTCCTCCAACGAGGCTAGCTTGGCAAGAATGGCATCGTTCGAGGACCCGGTGGCTTGTGTAGCTTCGTTAAAGGGGGCCCTCTTACGAATGCTCTTCTTTTGCGAATTTTCGCTCAACATCTCATATAGCTCATAAATCGCCTCGGCCGTGTGGCTCCCTATGTCTCCACCGGCCGCATGGTCTACCATATATTGGAGGGTTTGGTGGAGACCATCATAGAAAAATTGATTAAGCACCCCGAGGCAAAAGTGATGGAGTGGGCATTGAAGTTGATATCCCTTAAACCGCTCCCATGCCTCGTGAAAGGTCTCCCGGACATTTTGGCTAAAGCTTGCGATTTGGGTCTGGAGATCGGTAGTCTTTTGATGTGAGTAATACTTTTCCATAAACTTTTCTTTCACGGCTTCCCAATTTGTGAGCGAATTCGGGAGCAAGGTCATGAACCAAGTCTTGGCTCGGTCCTTCAATGTGTAGGGAAAGCATCTCATTCGAAGTTGGTTCTCGGTTAGGCCTTGGAGAGGGAATGTGTTGACGATTGCACAGAAGTCTCGGATGAAATTGAGGGCATCCTCTTGGGCAAGGCCATAGAATGACGGAAGTTAGTTTAGATGGATGATCTTAAGGTCATAGTTTCGGGCCGCCTCCCCGAGCACGAGGCACGAGGTGTTGTCTCCAATGATAGGTCGTGCGAAGTACCTCATGTTCGAAAGAGGTTGTAGAATTTACTCTCCTTGTCCCGCCATTGTTTCGGTTTCGGGTTGCAGTTGTGGCTCCTCAATATTAAGCTCAACGAAAAGGTCGATCGATGGTGTCTCCTCTACGGGTGCACGCCTTCGTCTACCTCGCATAAACACCAATAAAAACTATACCCGTGAACGTATCAATGGGAAACGAGATAAAGCTCAAGAAACAAACACAAATTATCGACAAAAAGCAAGAGAAATCAAGAGAAACACGGAAATTAAGCAAAAAGCACAAAAATCAAGAGAAACACAAGAAAAAAAAAAGACAATCAAATAGCAAAGTAGGCATCCTACTTGCCTTCCCCGGTAACGGCGCCATTTGTTAAGTATAGAATTGATGGGCAAGGGATAACCGAGCTACCCGACTCAGGTCGATCTCGAAAGAAGGCTATTCTGAGCTTTGTCTACTAAATGATTGTCCAAATCACAAAAAAAGAAAATAAAATTCTAAACATTCTAAACAATTGATTAGATGGTTGATTAACACTAATTGAGCACTTAAGGTCGAGCAATTAATTAAAAACAAGATCAAATGACGAGCAATTAGCAAACTAGATCACCGGAGTCTCATGCCATGACCATAACGGGATGATAATCAATCGATAAACGGAATAAATGAGCTACGAGCATTAGATTGCTAACCCTAGTCGTCTAACCGAGATCAACAAGCAATTAACGGCTCTATCTACTCAAGCAAGCAATCAAGTTCAAGCATTTCCACCATCATCAATCAAATCCAATTTACTCTAATGAACATTATAAGTAAAACCAGAGCAAAACCGAAGTAACGAGCTTTAAAACTAAATACACAATCTCCCATTGCGTAGACGATGAAAAACGGAGTCAAAAGCTCAAAAATTGAACGAAACCGAAGTCGCCGGAAAATCTCCCGGAAAATAGCATAAGCTCCTAATCTAGAGAGCAAAAATAAACATAAGCTAGTTTCCCAAAGTGGGAAAAATGAAAAATGAGAGAATGATCCTCAAAATGCAAAGGCTCAAAAATATTTATACTCCACACAAACACACACTCAAAAACGCAGATTAAATGAAGGCACTCTCGACCACGCCATGAAGTTCACGAGCTCGCGAGTGACAGCATGCTAAGTTGCACGGCTAGGGGAAGATCTCGACGTCGCGGAATCGACGGTGAGCTCGCGGCGTGGTAGAAAAGGTGCTCTCGACGTCGCGGAATCGGCGGCGAGCTCGCGGCGTGGTAGAAAAGGTGCTCTCGACGTCGCGGAATCGGCAGCGAGCTCGCGGCGTGCGGCAGGCGGCGGCTCTCGACCTCGCGGTTCCTTCGGCGAGCTCGCGAACTCTCGAGGTGCTGAGGCACGGCTGGAAATTTGGCACGAATCGACTAAGGCTCGGAACCTCTCAGAAGTGATAATATCTCATACGCAATGACTCTAGAAAACTCGACTTATTCGGAGAATGCATATCTCTCGGAATGTGGCTCGACTCCCTCCTCAATCATCCTCGAAATATTCCTAAAATTACACCAAAAAGCACGGGACAAGTACGCCAAGATATAGAATAAAAAGAAAATATAAAAACACACGAAATGCGATAAAATGGACCGGTCGACACAAAAACGAACCTAGAACCGACTCAAAAACACAAATAAACACATAAAAATAATCACAAAAACATAACAAACATAAAGCCTAAACATTCTAATCAATTGGTTTGGAATTGGATTAACACTAAACGAGCAAGCAATGACGAACAATAGCAAGTAACGAGCAAGTAGCGAAATCGACATATAGGAGTCTCATGCCATCACCGAAAAGGAAAGGAGAAATAAACACCAAAGAGACAGATGCAAACTTTAAGTACTAGGTAATTAAATCCAAATCTTCTAACCCTAAGTCATTAAGCCCTAATCGGGTCTTAACCCTTAAACGAGATCGGCAAGCAATTAGTCTCTATAACTACTCAAGCAAGCAATCAAGGCAATCAAGTCCAAACCTTCCCTCCATCATCAATCATACTCAAATTTACCATAATAAACATTATAAGTAAAAATGAGGCAAAAATCGAAGTAAAGAGCTTTAAAACTAAATATCCATTCTTCTATTGCATTGACTATGAAAAACGGAGTCAAAAGTTCGAAACTTGAAAGAAAATAAAGTCGCCGGAAAACCTCCTGGAAAATGACATGAGTTCCTTAGTCTAGAGAGCAAACATAAAACTTAAGCTAAGAACAAAAAAAGGAAAAATGATATAATGAGTGTTGGATCTACAAATGCAGAGGAGCAAAAATATTTATTCTGTAACACAAAACACACACTAGAAAAATGCAGATTTAATAAAACACTTCCGAGCTCTCCACAATTTTCGCAAGCTCGCAGGATGAATTCATACAAAACAAAAACCCGTCCCAAGTCATCCTACACATGATTTACTCGATTTATGCTCCCTTCTAATACATAGACGTGCAAAAAACTAAATGAGGTCTAATCGACATAAAAGAATATAAACGAGACCATAAGACAACTCCCTTTCTTATTATATAACTCTTTTTTTTCTTTTTTTTTTCTATTTTTTAATGAGTTAACTTTTTTCGAATGACATCCGTTGGGACGATTATTACTTAGGTTTATCCTCGGGGTTTGTCCCAGAGTCTCCTAAGCCGGTTTCCCGTACTCATTGGTTCGATTTGCCTAGAAGACCAACCAAACCAAGTGGAGTATAATCCTTTCAACTCTCACGAACTCATTTTTGTGAGTTTCTTTTTCCAAACGAGGTTTCCGGATGATGATTATCTAGGTTTAACCTCGAGGGGTTTCCCCGAGTTCCCTAGACCGGTTTCCCGGGCCCATTATCCCATTCCACGAGGTGGCTCGGGATAAGAGGAGCCTAATCCGTACTTCCGAGCTCACATTATTTTCCATTTTTTTTAAGGGAGTGCGACAATATGATACATCAACAATATAATAACATCAACACATTTCGATCTAGATGCACCATAAACAAATAGCACAACACGTTTTCAACAATAACGAGCATGAAGTAAGCATATCTCAAGTTCACCAGTCGATAATAACAAGGGACAAAACAATTACGAGAATTCACATGCGAGTTCCACGTTAACAAATAATCGTTCAATTCTATGATACCGTCCAATTCATCAAGTTCATAAAGCACGAAAGCTAACAATGACGCCAATCGATATCCTCAACTCACCACTTAGCGATCTCGACTCTCGAATAAACATTGAGCATCATACGGGAGAGGTGACACAAACACATAAACTCAAACAAAACCGGTCTAAGACACGACAAAAATAAAAAATAAAGCACCAAAAACGAAATAAATATCACCTAAACATGTATAATCACGAAAATCCCTCCCCCACACTTAAAACAAAGCAATGTCCACATTGCTTGACCAAAAAGCATAGGATAAAGCACATAATCATGTAAGTTCATGCTATGAAAATGAAAACGAGACGCAATAATCAAAGAAACGATAAGAAAACACACACGAAGACACATAAGAAGCAGTGAAAGAAAGAGAAAATAGGAAAAGAGAATGCGTACTGTTTAGTAGAGATTTGGTGGGCAAAGGACGACTCGGGTCGATCTCGAGGGAAGGCAATTCGGAGCTTTTTCTATTACTCAATTGTTCAAATCACACAAAAAGGGAAAATAAAATCCTAAACATTCTAATCAATTCGGTTGGAGGTTGATAAACACTAAACAAGCAAGCAATGAGCTAAGAGCAATATCAAATCATGAGTAAGTAACAAAGCTAGACCACCGGAATCTCATGCCATCAACACTACGAGATGATAATCAACGACAAAGCGGAATAAACGAACTATGAGCATTATATCATTAACCCTAGCCTTCTATCCCTAAGCAATTAAGCCCTAATCGGGTCTTAACCCTTAACCTAGATCGACAAGCAATTAATCCCTATATCTACTCAAGCAAGCATCCAAAGCAATCAAGTCTCGATTTTCCCTCCAACATCAATCAAACTCAAATTTACCCTAATAAACATTATAAGTAAAAAACGAGACAATAATCGAAGTAAAGAGCTTTAAAACTAAATACCCATTCTTCTATTGCGTAGACGATGAAAAACGGAGTCAAAAGCTCGAAACTTGAAAGAAACGAAAGTCGCCGGAAAACCTCCCGAAAAATGACCTGATTTCCTAGTCTAGAGAGAAACATAACTTCCCAAAAGGGAAAAATTAAATAATGAAAGATGGATCTCCAAAATACAAAGGAAAAAACATATTTATAGTCTTCTACAAAAACATACACTAGGTGCACACACATTTAAAAATTTAGCACTCGCTAGGTAGCGAACTAGTTCGCTAGGCGAACTGGTCTTCTAGTCTTGTGCACACTCGCTAGGCGGCGAACTCGTTCTCTATGCGGACTGGCCCTATGAGTCTTGTGAACACTCGCTATGCGGCGAATACGTTCGCTAGGCGAACTAGACTTTCGGCACGGTAATGACTCGACAACAGCTCGGGCGACTCGGGTGACTCGGTCGGCTTGGACGACACATCATGAAATGACTATTTCTTCCTTCCGGGCCTACAAAACACCAAAACGCACAAGGAAGATAGAAAAATATACAAAAACAACTCAAAAATGGAAAGCTACTAAAACGAACACAAAATGTACCGGAACGCACAAACCGAACCTAAAAATACTCGACTCAAGCAAATAAAAACACAAGAAAAACACACAAAAACATAACAAACAATTCCCCCACACTTAGTTCTTTGCTTGTCCTCAAGCAAACAATCATTAACTTTTGAAAAGATAAATTTATTTAATTGTTCATCACTCATCAAGCCATACCTAGCTCATCTTACCCGCAATACTTAGTAACATCAAATTAGATCATGCGTTCCCCAACAAATTAGAATCATACAAAACAAAACCGTCCAATGCTCCACCACACATAGTCGACTCATCACAAGCATACTTTTACAAATCTACTCGAGAACACGCACGCATCGATGTCCCAACAAATAATGAATCATAAACTCATGGGACTAAAAGATCCTAATCACATATCAAGAATATCCAAGGCACAAATGAATGTTTCCCTCTCTTATTCATCTTTTTTTTAAGAGCCGATTTTTCCAAATGAGAGTTATCCGGACGATTATTACTTAGTATAATCTCGACGGTTTACCTCGAGCCTCCTGAGCCGGTTTCTTATACTTGTTGTCCCGGTCCATCTATAATAGATGAACCGGTTCAAGTGGAGTTTAATCTTTCAAACTCCTACGAACTCCAACATATATATGTATTTTTTTTCGTGAGTCACTTTTTCCAAACGAGGATTTCCGGACAATATTATCTAGGTTTGACCTCGAGGGTTCACCTCGAGTTTCCTAGACTGATTTCCCACACTCATTATTCTAATTCACCGAAATGAATCAAAACAAGAGGAGTGTAATCCGTACGACCCCGCGATACTCACTTTTGATATTTTTTTTTCGAGAGGGCAACAATTTCATACAACAACGTGAACTTCACCCAACATATGATCAAAAAAAATGTCACGAAGTGTACAAAATGAGAATACATGTATGCTAAAAACAAGAGACCTCAAAGCACGCAAGTTCAAAGTATGGACCAACCGGGCATTGCAAAGGACAAAACAATACGTAATTCTAAATCATGTGTTCCACATTCACGAATCTTCAATTACTCAGAATTGCCGGAATTGGAATCATTACAAGGCATTAAACAAGATAGTTCAAAACAACATAAACAATTTATCCAATAAAAGTTAACAAATTGACCAAGCATCGAACTTCACGAGGGGAATGGACAAAAACACACAAGACTAACACACAAAACCGGTCCAAGACACTAAAAACAAAAAGATAAACACCTAAGACAAAACAATCACCACCTAAGCATGCATAATCACGGAAAAAACTCTCCCCCACACTTCAAACAAAGCAATGTCCTCATTGCTTAACCAACAAAGTATAAGGAAGAAAAACAAGATCATATAAGCTGATGCGGCGAATACCATAGAACACAAGAAATGAAAGAAAAGAAAATGAACACATAAACACAAAGGCACATAAAAATAAACAAAGAGAAAAAGAAAATAAAGAAAAGGAAGTGCGTACTCAACACGGTGAATAATCACTGTGTATCCATTGGCGTCCCGTCCGGTGGATCAGAAGAACATGGCCCGACGACCCTCTCTTGCTCAAGTTGTAAAAGTCGTGCGTCCAAAGAGACGATATGATCCGTCATCGTGCCGTCCAAATGCGTGTCCATTGGGTTGCTTCTCTCTCGGAGGCATAGTGCTTAAGAGCCAAACGTGCAACTCCAATAATTTTCTACAAAAGAGTCTCGACACGTCCGGAAAGACGTGTCTCCAAACACACAACCAGAATATCCAATGCACAAGATACAATAATTCACCACAAAAGCTCAAACTCCGGATTAAAGTGCAATTCAATGAACTAAAAACGAGCAAATCCCAATTGCTAATACAACTCCACCTTCGTCAAAACACAATTCACAAATTCTCCAAATATCTCCAATCGACAAAAATAATAAACCGAACAAATGAGAGTTAAGCCGTATACCTAGGTAGCAACTCGGTGCTACCAGAAAATGGAAAAGTTCGGTCCCCGGAAGGAGAGTGTGGGTGACACAGCTCGCGGTCGAGCTTGAGGGAGTTCGGGTCTGTTGGAAAAATTGAAGAACCGTGATCATCGGAAGCTTGAGGTTGCTGAAATTGGCAGAGGTAGTCGGAATTCGGGGCTAAAACCGGAAGTATCGGACCGCGACTGTGGAATCTGCGTGAGGTGGTCGTGCACGGAGGCCGGGAAGCGTGAGGTTGCCGGGCAGAACTCAAAAATCGCCGTGAACGGGCCTGTGAGCTCGTCGCTGTGGTTGGAAGAAGTGTGCTTGAGGTCGAAGTCGCCGGTCTCTCGATTGTTGGAAATCGCTGTTGCGTCGCCGGTGGATGTAGGGTTGCCGTCGGAGATTGCTTCGTCGGTTGTAGGAGAGAAAAGCTGGGGTCGCGTCTCGTGAACAGGGGACCACCAGATAGGTTGCTCGTTAGGGTCGCTGGATACCGGAGGATCGGTCGCCGTCAGTTGTAGGTGCCGGAAGCGAGGTCAGAGCAGATAGCGGCGGATGTGCGAGGAGTAGAGAGAGAGAGAGAGGAAGGCTGAGAGCAGCTGCGGGATTTCTTGGGGAAGAGAGAGAAAGATGTGAGCTGAGGGAATGAGAGTTGAATTAGGGCTTTGACCATTGTTGACTTCTGCTTTATATATCCCGCGAAAATATGATGCCTGCGAACTCATTTTCGAGCCCTCAAAATTTCGCCTATGTCCATGAGTTCTGACCCCGCGAATTTTTCTAAGTAGCGAATCTGGATTTAGAGCCCTCCAATTTTAGCTGTTGTCCAAAAAATGGACCTAGCGAAAATGTCATAGCTAGCGAAAATAGATTCCGAGCCCTCTAATTTCTGGTATTTTCACACTTCGGCATATTTTGAAAATCTTCACTCAAAAATCTCCCTTAACTCATAAATACAATAGAAACTCGATTTTTCTCTTTTTTTTGGCTCGGCTCTAACAAGCCGGTACTGCCGAGCAGGTCGGCACGAGCTCTCCATTTCTTTTTTTTGAATAAAATAAGAGAAAAGGAAATAAAAACAACAAAAATCAAAAAGAAAGAAATGAAAAAACAAAAAAGAAAAACGTAGGTTGCCTCCCACGAAGCGTTCGGTTTAAAGTCGTGAGCTCGACTTTCCCGTCAAATCATAGTCAACCGGGCATGGCTTGACGAGATCCTCCAACCTCCTTCTCGAGCTCGTCAAGGAAAACATTCACCCATCTACTTCTCGGGGACACCGGGGGCTTCTTCTTCCATTCATCAGCCTTTTCGAATTTCACCCCACTTTTCGTGAACTTCCAAACCCCGGAATTCACATTATCTTTCAAACTCGGTGGGCTTCCTCCCGGTTTGGCATCTCCATCTTATACTTCTTTTTCGCCCCTTTCTTGCCCGGTTTCAAACCACTACCACCTCCAACATCATTTTGCTTACTCAATTCCTCAAATTTCCCCTCAAAGTCATCATTTACACTCTTTCCCAACTCCAACACATCCTTTTTACTTCCAACACCATTGCAATTAGAAAATTTAGAATTAGAGTTGAGATGTACCTCCTTGTCAATGTCCTCCATGAATGAGCATTGGCCAACTTTGGATGAAGCTTCCCGGACATTGTTCATCGTGAAAGTAGTTGTTTCTCCATGAGCCGAGAGAGTGACTCGTCCCTCCTTGACGTCGATAATGGTGTTGGTGGTCGCCATGAAAGGTCGTCCAAGCAAGATAGTGTGCTCCTTCCCGGTATTCGGGACAACTCCAACGTCAAGGACAACGAAGTCCACCGGCACGACAATCGAACCAATCTTGACCAACACATCTTCGATTATACCTTTTGGCTCCCGCAAGGTGCGGTCCGCCAATGGGAGGCTCATCCGAGTCGGCTTAAGCCCTTGCAAACTCAATTGCTTGTAAATCGAGTAGGGCATGAGGTTTATACCGGCTCCCAAGTATAGCATCCCGGTTGTAGTCTTCCCATTCCCGAATGTAATCTTCATGACAAAGGCTCCCGGGTCACATTCTTTCCGAGGTATGGTAGTCGAGGCTACCTCGGAAATCATGACTTTCTCATTGTCTCCGAACCTCCTCTTTTTCGAAGCTAGATCCTTGAAAAATTGAACATACGCCTGCACGTTTTTGATAACGTCTAGTAGTGGGAGGTTCACGTTCACCTTCCAGAGCATGTCAAAAAGATCCTTAAATTGACGCTCCTTCTTTGTATCTTCCAAACAGCTCGGGAAAGGGACCGGTGGTCGGTATGGTGCATCTGCCTTATGCAAAGCCTCACGGGCATCTTTCTTGGGGTTCACCTTCTCGATTTCCTCCTCAACAACGGCTTTCCCCTTAGAAACATCAACTTTCTCACCCGGCTCATCATCATCCTCATCAACAACAACTTCAACAACCTCATCTTTCTCGGGCATCTTCACATGATTGTCGACTTTCTTACCACTCCTCAAAACTTTGATTGCATTGACGTGCTCGAGTTGGCTCGGGAGCTTGTCTTTCATCTTTCCCCTTTAAATCTCTCCGATAGAAGTTCCGAGTTGCCCCATTCGAGTCTCGAGACATTTGAGAGAGGCTTGAATCGAGGGCACTCCTTTGACGGTGTCGTGCAACGTAGAGACAGTAGAGGCTAACGATTGAAGACACTTCTCTAGGCTTTCGATCTGGGTATCCGAGGACTCTCCATTAGCAATTCTCTCGGGATCTGGTGGAGGTGGCATCGGTTGTCTCGGGACAAATCCTCCACGCCCTTGTGGGTATCCTTGGAACTAGAGCCTCAGTTGATAGCCTTGAAATCGGGCCTTGGTTGGAAAGGTCGGTTGTTCGGGAGTGCATAGGCTTGAGGTTGGTTGTAAGGTTGAGGTGGTGTCGGTTGGGGTGGATAAGCCACCTTCGGGTCCCTCCATGAAAAGTTAGGGTGGTTTCGCCACCCCGAGTTGTGGGTGTTCGAGTACGGATCGTTTTGGACCCGGAGGGCGTACCCTTGGATAGCATTGATGTCGTAAGGGACTCCTTCGAGATTTGGATCATAGGCCGACTCCATATAGCGTGGACACTCATGGCCTCCATGGCCGGTTTCACCACAACACCCGCACACCTTGGTCATCACAACTTGGGTCGATTTTGCATCTCGTAGCCGAAGGTGTTTGAGTTCTTCCTCTAAAGCGGCTAACTTAGCAAGCACGGCATCATTCGAGGACCCAGTGGTTTGTGTAGCTTTATTAACAGGGGCCCTCTTACGAACGCTCTTCCTTTGAGAATTTTCACTCAACATCTCATAGAGCTCATAAATCTCCTCGCCCGTGTGACTCCCGATATCTCCTCCGGCCGCATGGTCAACCATATATTGGAGAGTTTGGTGGAGACCATCGTAGAAGAATTGATTGAGGACTCCGAGGCAAAAATGGTGATGTGGGCATTGGAGTTGATAGCCCTTGAATCTCTCCCAAGCCTCGTGAAAAGTTTCATCGATGTTTTGGCTAAAGCTAGCCATTTGGGTCCGGAGGTCGGTGGTCTTTTGGTGCGAATAGTACTTGCCCATAGACTTCTCGTAGACAGCTTCCCACGTATTGAGCGAGCTCGGAAGCAATGTCATGAACCAAGTCTTGGCTCGGTCTTTCAACGTGTAGGGAAAGCATCTCATTCGGAGTTGGTTCTCGGTTAGGCCTTGGAGGGGAAAGGTGTTGACGGTGGAGTAGAATTCTCGGATAAAGTTTAAGGAATCTTCTTGGGCGAGGCCGTAGAATGAGGGAAGTTGGTTTAGGTTGATGGTTTTGAGGTCGTAGTTTCGGGCCGCCTCCCTGAGCACAAGGCACGAGGTGTTGTCTCCAATGATAGGTCGTGCAAAGTACCTCATGTTCGGGGGAGGTGGTGGTGGCAATTGCTCTTCTTGTCCCGCCATTGACTCGGTTTCGGGTTGCGGTTGTGGTTCCTTGTTTAGTATAAATTTGGTGGGCAAGGGATAACCGAGCTACCCGACTCGGGTCGATCTTGAGGGAAGGCTATTAAGAGCTTTACTCACTATTCAATCGCTCAAATCACAAAAATGGAAAATAAAGTCCTAAACATACTAATCAATTTGGGTTGAGGTTGATTAACACTAATTACGACTAGTGAAAGCAAGTAAACGAGCAACGAGCAAGTGAACGAACTATAGAACCCTAGCAACTCGTCCGGTGAACAAAGTCAAGAGCAATAAAAGCGAAAGTAAGAGAAACGAACTCCATTTAGCATGCTTAAGAGCCAAAACCGAAATCCTACTACGAAATAGCCGAGCTAAATGTAAAGTCACGATTTTTCAAATAGCAATCAATCAATCAATCAACTCCAAGCACCATAAACGAGCTCACAAAAATAAAGAAAATGAAAAAAACTAAAATAGCTACTAAAAATCCGATAATCGAGCAAGCCCTAATTACTTCTACGCACGAGATAGCAAGTACGAAAATCGAGATCACAAGGCTTAAAAGTAAGTACTCACATCCCTAACGCATGCTTGATCGAAATCGGAAGAAAAAGATTAAAACTTGCATAAACGAGAAGTCACCGAAAAAAGTCGCTGGAAAATATAAATAACATCCACCTTACTCTAGAGAGAAAATAAAAGACTTAAGCTAAGAACCAAAAAGGGAAACATTTCATAATGAGCTAGATAATCTCAAAATGCAAAGACCAAAAAGTATTTATACTCCGCTCAAAACACGCACTAGAAAACGTAGATTTAATACGGCACTCTCGACCATGCTATAACTTCCACGAGCACGCAAGGAGAAGAAGGCTCAGTTGCGGCACTCTCGACCACACGAGGCTTCCGGCGAGCTCGCGAAATGTGATGGCGACGGAATGTAGTAGCTCTCGACCTCGCGAGACTTCCGGCGGCCTCGCGAAATGTGATGGCAACGGCATGGAGTAGCTCTCGACCTCGCGAGACTTCCGGCGAGCTCGCTAGTGCATGATGGCAATGGCTCTCAATGTCGCGGCCCCTCCGGCGAGCTCGCGAGTTGGCGGCTGTGCGGGTCCGGTGCGAATTCGACTAAGGCTTCGACTTTTCGGTTCGAACGTGCTCGCATTAAATGGCTTGAGACTACTCGGAAACTCGACTTCTTCGGGGAATGCTCATTGCTTGGAAAATGGTTCGACTTTCTCTCGAAATATGGCTCGACTCTCTCTCTCTCTCGCTATCCTCGAAATAAACCTGAAATTACACCAAAAGCACGAAAAAGTAAGCCAAAGTATAAAATAGAAAGAAAAACATAAAGACACACGATAAACGACAAAATGGACCGATCAACCTAAAAATAATCATAAAATCGACTCGAAAGCACAAAAAAACACATAGAAAAACACACAAAAACACAATAAACAACTCCCCCACTCTTAGCTTTTTGCTTGTCCTCAAGCAAACAAAATATCAAATAGTTCGAAAAGGAATAACGAATGGTCCACGGTTAATAATCATGCGATTATGAAACTCTCATTATCCTCCGGTAATCATAGAACTAAACTCAAATTCAAAAACATGTTCCCCACAAAATGAAATCATACGAAACAAAAACTCGCCCCAAGTTATCCTACTCATGATTTGCTCGATCAATGCTTCCTTCCAATACATAAACGTGCAAAAAGCTAAACGAGGTCTAATAAACATAAAAGGGTAGAATGAGACCCTAGGCCAACTCCCTTTTTATTATATAACCATTTTATCTCTTTTCTTTTTTTTTAAAAAAAAAATGAGTTACTTTTTCCGAATGAGAGCCGTTGGGACGATTATTAATTAGGTTTATCCTCGAGGGATGTCCCCGAGTCGCCTAAGCCGGTTTCCGTACTCATTGGTTCGATTTGCCTAAAAGACCAACCGAACCAAGTGGAGTCTAATCCTTCCAACTCTCACGAGCTCATTTTTATGGGTTTCTCTTTCAAAACGAGATTTTCGGACGATGATTATTTAGGTTTAACCTCGAGGGGTTTCCCCGAGTTTCCTAGACCGGTTTCCCGAGCCCATTATCCCATTCCACGAAGTGGCTCGGGATAAGAGGAGCCTAATCCGTACTTCCTCGCGAGCCCACATTATTATTATTATTATTATTATTATTATTATTATTATTATTATTATTATTATTATTATTATTATTATTATTATTTTTAGGGAGTGGCACAAAATGATTCATCAACAATACATGTAAAAACATAGCTCAATCAAGATGCATCACGAATAACTAGCACAACACGTTACTAACAATAGGCGAACATGAAGTAGGCATATCTCACGTTCACCAAACGAGGATAACAAAGGACAAAACAATCTCGTAAATTCACATGCGGGTTCCATGTTATCAAATAATCGTCTAATTCTGTGATACTGTCCAAATCATCGAGCACATAAGGCACAAAAGTTAACAATGACTCCAATCGATATCCGTAACTTACTACTCAATTATCTTGGCTTTCAAACGCACATGAAGCATCATGAGGGGAAGAGTTCGACACAACCAACAAAATATCCTAAAACAATCGGTCCAAAAAACAAAAAAACAACTAAACAACCTAACAAAGAACGACAAAAGAAAATCACATAAACAAACCAAAAAGCAACCACTTAAACCAACAAAATCAAGAAATCCTCCCCCACACTTCAAACAAAGCAATGTCCTCATTGCTTAAAAAAATAATACGGAAGAAACTTCAAATCACACAAGTTCAAGTGAGAGCAAAAAGACAAAGAACAAAAGGAAAAACACATAAAACACATAGCATAAAAAAATAAGAGAAAAAGAAAAAGAGAAAAGAAAAAGCGTACTCCACGGTGAGTAATCACCGTGTATCCATAGTCGTATCCGGAGAAAGAGAAGAAGAGCCGGGCTCCTCGGCATTGGTCGGGATTGAAGTGTCGGGTTCAACGGCGCTCGGGAGAATAGTAGAGTCAACGGTAGGCGGGAGAGGAGTGTCGGGTTCAATGGTGTTCGGAAGAATAGTAGAGTCAACGGTAGTTGGGAGAGTAGTGGGATCAACGGTCCGAGAATCAATGTAAGTCGAGACTCGAGCATCAAGAGCGTTAATACGGCCATCCATGGTATGCAATTGGGCTTCTATCGGGGTACCCCATCGAGCTAACTCATCATTCATCGAGGATTGGATCTCATCAAGCTTCCTCATCACGGCGGTCATCGGGTGCTCATATGGGGGAAGAGGAATATGCGACCGGATGCCGGTAGAGGTCTTGGAAACTTCTCCCTTCTTCCCCACATTGTTAAAATATGTTTGCACGCACGTCCGATCCGCGTGGGGGCACAAGGTTGTATCGTTTAGTATTATTTTCCCCGCCTTGAGCTCCGTAGCTCCAATCGGTTGGGGTTCCACCTCGTCGAATGCCAAGTCCATCCCAAAATGTAAGGCCAATGCCGAGATAAGAGTGCCATATGTGGGGTAAAATCGCTCGGCGCACCTAATTTGGTCAATGTTGC